>QAXD01000165.1:0-35272 GCA_004335575.1 Haematococcus sp. NG2 | reverse complement strand
CTGCCGTTGGACCCTTGCTGCCATGCGCGGTGCAAGGCCTGCACATGGGGCAGTTACACACACATGCGAAGATGTGAAGTCGTTCCAAAGACCACGACAGCTTAGTACGGTGGCCGCCGTTTTATCACCGAGCACGGCATCTGGACGCACCGGAGCTCCACAGCCCGTTTCTGATTGCGACAGATGCGATTCGCAGCGCATAATTCATAGGCGCGCTGTACATTCTCTCGCTCGTTGAATGGTCTTTTGTGCAGTGGTAACAACTTTGAAGCGATGCGATGACTACGTGCTAGTAGCCTGGTGACAACGTACAATCTATTGAACAAAAGTGCGCAGGGGCGCATTCAAGACGGAGAAGTCGCTGCATGAGGTCGGTGCTGACACTAAATCTAAAGGGCAGTACATACCAGTACAACTTACATATGATGGTGTGAGGTGCGTGCTTGGTGAAGTCGATGTGCAGCTGCAACACCCCTGCTGTGGCTGCTGCTGATTCTGACTTTGCGCTTTTGTTGATGGCCAACTTTGGAACAAAAACTGCCTTCTCTGCTGCAACTTGCTTGTATGCACCGGCCAGTGTAACCACTGCAGCTGTTGGAAGGGATGCTGGTGCAGCACTTGCAAGGTTTTTGAATGACGGAGCCGCTACAGTGCAGTGGAAGCACCTGTGCAAATGAGCATCGTTTGGTTGTCTGACTTGCACAATGAGATGAATCGCACCACGTGAGCATGGCACTAACCCATACTGTGGCAGAGCCTCAAAGCACAGACCCAGCCCCTCCTCCAGCGGGTTTGCCATCACATGGAACCATGCGCACCAGATTGGCTGTGCGTTCACTGGCAAGCAATGAGGTCCAACATGCATGCGGTGCCTCGATCTATCAAGATCACCAAGGCAATACAGAACAGCGAGGAATCAACAGGTGACACAGTGCATGACCAAGAAGGCTGCTGCATGCTGGTGGCAACTCAGCTGCAGGCTCACCATCTCCTGCAGCTGCTGGTGCCGCTCATCCAGGGTTGGCAGTGGCCTCCTGCACCATGCGCCTGCACGCAGCCTTGTGTGCCTTCCAATCTGCACGCTGGCAGTCTGGGCTGCAGTAGAAGATTGTGCGGCATGCAGCACACTTCTGCAGCCTGGGCGCTTGCACGCCGCATGCTGCACACTCACGAACGGTGTGCCTGCACGCGCGTACGAACATGGCACAAACAATTGGGGCGGTGCATCATTTCGCTGCATGAGGCCCCCGCAGCAGGTCACTGTACTGCTGCGTACTGCAGAGCGTGTCAGCAGCCCAGGTAGGATGAAAACAGTTACAGTACCATGCACGTACATTTGAGCCCATGCCTGATCGATTGTTGCCACGCAAGAATTGCACAAGGATGCACACAAGCAGCAAGCCAAACAGCCACGATGATGAAACCACCCGCACCTGCTATCAGCATTCCTCATGTCGGGGCCTGCCCCACTGTTGCTGCTGAGCTGCATGGTCACACCTGGATTGACACCTTCACTCACACTTGTACTGCCATCCGTGCATCCCGTTGAAGCTCTGCCAGGCTCCACCTCTGTGTTTCCCTTGCCAGCAGCTGCTGTGACGCCTCCTGCGCCCCCACCGCCCACACCTGCCTGTGCTGGTGGCTGGCCCACACCTAGTTTGGCAGTAGCCCCCTGCCCACTGTGACCATCCCCTGCGCCCCTGTCTGTGCCCTGGCCTTGTCCACTGGACTGCTCCGGTAGTCTTGTGGGGCGCATGCTGGTTGGGACGCTCGCAGAACCGCCCCCGCTCGCTGCGCCTGCGCCTGCTGGACCATCACCCTGCCGACCTGTACCAACTGTCAGCCGCTGGTCCTGCGAGGGACCAGCGCGCTTGTTAGCATCCCTGACGCAAAGGCCAGCACTGGGCACAGGGCCAGGGAACCCTGCCCCCCACGCACGCAGCACATGGGCCAGCGGCTGAGCAGCCCCAGCCTTGCGTGCGGCAATCAGCGCCTGGGCCAGGACCTGGGCCTGAGGTGTGGCACCCAGTGCCTGCTCTGGGCTGCTGGCTGCCTGGTGCACTGCCATCTGCAGGCCCTTGACACAGCTGGGGGTCGCGGGCCAGTCGTGGGAGGGCTTGTTCTTTGTCCCTTGCAGGCCCACAGCCCACCCATCTGGCACGAAGCAGCCGCGGAGCGTGACACTAGCTGCGAGCTTGTGCATGCGGCTGGGGTTGCCCTGAGGAGCGGCATCTTCAGGCGTTGTGAGAAGGACGGAGGTGTTGCAGTGGTGCAGCGCGCAGCACTCTGCATCCACAGTACCTCGATCACACAGCCACAGGGCCGTGATGGCCCCGAACACCTCGCACCTGACCTGCACCATGACACCATCAAGTCACACTGTCACAGCGCTTCCTTACTCTGCTAGGCCCCTGCCTTTGGGGTGCAGGCGAGCAACAGAATGGCGTTGCGTGCGCTGTCACAGCAGCATCAAAGGCAAATGAGCCCTCAGGAACGCAGCCCGAATGCAGAAGCCTGGTTGCACTCACCATCCTCAGCAGGGTGTCGTGCCCAATGACACCAACGCCTGCGCTGTCAATCTGCTGGTTTGGGGCGGCTGCAGCAATAACACACCCCTCCATCTCCACCTGTGCACCGTCTTGAACTGTAAGGGGTGAGAAGCCGTGTCGCTGCTCCTGGAACATCACGCAACGCCGCAGCATCCCGTGGCTGTCTTTGCCTGCAAAAAGGACACAGCCTTTAGCCCCCACAACCATGCAGCCCTCCATTTCCAGGCGCCCACACTTGCACTGGGCGACGTCCATAATGGGATACTCAGCCTCCCTGCTAGAGGCCTGCGGAAGCATGGGCAGGGGTGCGTATTCGCGCTCAGCTCAGGATTAGGTGCAGACACAAGAGACGTTGCCTGCATGCGTGTAACTTGGTCATTGAAGCCATGACAGCACAGGTTGTGATGGATTGTGGCAATGCGGGCTGTGCACAATGGCTCCGGTGTTTTAGTCTCAGGCAGTGACCTGACTGCACAGACACACGCAGAGGTGCCGCAGGAGCGCTGTTTGATTACCTGTAGGCAGCAGTCACTCAAGGTGGCTGCGGCTGTGGGTGCATCGACAACGATAGCAGCTATACGGCAGTCAAAAGTGCTGTTACAGATGCTAGCTGCGCCGCCACGCAGGGGTTGCTGACAGCCCTCATGACCAAAGTACCTAATGACACCTTCGCTGTCCTCAAGCACCTGCACACATACGTGTGAACGCCAGCATGCTGTGTCACCGACAGCACTGCAGCAGTGCAGGTGTGCGCACAGGTGAAGAGGCACACTGCAGAACCTTTTTGGATGCCTACCCTGATGCCACAGCGGTAGTCCTTGAACGTGCAGTTCTCGACCGTCGTCGCCCCGGATGCTATCATGAGCGCAGTGCTCCAAGCCTTGACATCACCAACAAACTGGCAGTTGCTTATCAAAATGGGCGCACCGCACAACAGGCTTGCGCCGCCAAGGAACTCGCAGTTCTCCAAGGTGCCTTCACTGTCGAAGAGCACCAGCGCCCCATCAAAACACGGCGGGCAGTCCCCGTGCGTGGGTAGCGAGAGTTGGAAGGTGCAGCCTAGTGCCATCAGTGACCCGGACATAGCGCCCAGAAACACCTCGGTATGCTGGGATGCATGGAGCGCAATGGTCATGGCACACACAATCATCCAAGACTCTTGAGATAGACTGTGCAAAGGTGCAAGCAAAGGCGTGTGTACACAGGTGCTCCCAACCTGGACCTTACGGGTGGGCTCCTTGTGCACAGGAGGAGGCATGGTGTGGCAACCATCACACAGGCAAGCCATCACAGACCGGCACAGTTGCAAAACACCTCACACCATGCAGATCAACAAACAAGAGCGGTGTTGCTGCAGTCAGGCGGGCTTCTGCAGGCACATGATGCCACGGCGGCTCACCTGGTCAGCCGTGGTAGGTGGCCCGTGAAGCACCAGTTTGATGCGGCATTTGTAGATCTGGACACACGTGCCAGCAGTGCTGCCCAGCAGCCACCCTGAGTCGCTGCTGCGGTAATGCACGGTGATGGACACATTCCGAAGCACCACCTGGGCCCCTGCGCCTGCTCTTGCCACCGCCTGCAGCGCAAGGCAAGCGCAGCCCAACCCACGTGATCACCGACAGCAATGTGCCCACAAGCATACGTGCGTCAGCTACGCCAGGTGCCGAACAAGGAACGGTTGCTCATTACAACGCTTGGTGGCAGCCCAAGTTATTGTTACTATTACTAGCCCATGGCTCACCCCATCTTGTCGGCTACTATTGTTACTATTACTATTTGTTACTATTACTAGCCCACTCAGGTACCTTGGTACTCAGGTACCCAGGCGCCATTCCCAACCAGCCATCACAAGCCATGCACGGACACACCCACCAGGATTATGGAGGAGTAGGTGGCTCCGGGACCCAATCCCTCACGCCACACATGGCCGGGTCCAAACTTAGCAAGAGGTGCGTCCACATCACACTGCTCCAGGGTCACACAACCACGGTACTTGCTATGTACCGCGCCACATCCCTTGATCTTGCACCCCTTCGCCAGCAGCGTGCCTCCTGGATGAGGCAGTGAGACCATGATCACATGGTGGCTGTTAGCAGGATACTGCAGAGTTAATAGCAGCCGGCATGACGATCTGCAGAGTGGTTGATGTTTCACATCTATCTGCTGCAGATCTTTGCAGCCCCAGGCCTTAGGACCTCAAACCTGATGCATTGCATGCGCGCGCTTGGCCCTGTCCCTGCCTTTTGCATGCGTCCTGCCCGAGCTGGGACAATAAAAGGAGAAGCATAAGGCGGTCCTGGCTACAATACTTAAGATTGACAATGAGTGAGGTGGAGGATCCATGATGTTCATACACATGCCCATGCACATGACTGGGCCATGCCTCAACCACCTCGGCATGAATGGCCAGCTGGACAGCCAACATGCGCCAGCAACGCAGAACAGGATCTGCATGTGTTGGGGCTGGGCACTGACCTATGCATGCGAAGGCAGTGACACCGCAGCCGTTGGTTGGCTCTCCTTCAAAGGTGCAGCGCAGCGCAGTCAGACGCGTGCCTGGGCCACACATGGCCATGCAGAGGTACAAGTTGTGTTTTGACTGTGGGTCGCCATGGCCCACGTCTTCCATCAGCTTGAGGTGCATGTCCTCCAGAGTCAGATCACCAAGGGTTGCGAGGCCAGGCCTGGTGATGTGCCGCCCATCCACCTTCATAGTGAAGCATGATCCCTTGTGCATGGCCTTGCCGTGATCCACAGTGAGGTCAAGCGTCCCATTCACCAGCTTCACCCTGTGGCCCTTGCCTGACACCAGCTGCTGCAGGGGCCGGAAGAGCGCAGTCTCTATGTCACTGCGCCCACGCACCAGGCTACCTCCCTGGAAGTCCAGCAGGACTGGTGCATGTGCCTGGGCTGCGCTGAGCGCTGCACTCAACACCGCCATGCGCTGACTGGCATCATGGGCAGGCGGCAGCACATGCACCTGCCACTGTGGCTCCGCCTGTTGTGATGGCCCCTGCTGGGGCTGGCATGCTGCATGCTCTGTTGGGTTAACTCTCTCCATGGGGCCTGAAGGGGCCACACAACATGTCAAGGGGCACATCTAAGCCGCCACGTCCATGCCTGGCCCCAAACACCCTGGCTTCTTCACCATGCAAGTAGGGAACACAGCATATGCTGAATCTGCACTAGCACGCACATTAGGAAGCAACAGCCCCCGCCTGGCCCAACAGGAGGGGCCAGTATCAACCCAATGTGCTTGCGCCCACCTTGGATGTGCACCTTGATCGCTGTGATGTCTCAAAACAAGGACAGGATCACTGCACGTACAAATGCAGCTGGCGATCAATGGGATCAAATGGGCAGCTGGTTGGTGAGCAAGTCTTGATCAACAGCTCAAGGCTTAAGGTCTACGATGAAGCTTGAATGCACATAGATGAACCATTTGCTGGTGCTGCTGCTGGCAGGTGACACACACTTCAGGTGTCACTAGGGTTTGGGTAGGGTGTGCCTTGAGGTTGATGGGTTTGGGTCCGAGCAGCAGTGCACCTGTTGCACTTGATGGGTGCTGTCAACCTGGTGCCCTGCGGGGTACCATGTCATGCGCAACAGATGTGGGTGCCAGGAGCACGCGCAACTGCACATGCTTGGATTCACCAGCTTATGTGTCTTATGATTATGGCTCAATTGCTGGAAGACTTGTGGTGGGCTGCAGGTGTGGGTGAGGGGCACATGTGGAGAGGACAAGAGAAGCGTACCGGATTCCTTATCTGGGATGGCGTATACAATACATGTACGTTTCCATTCCTTCTGCCTTACACGATACCAATGCTCATGCTGTCTGGCATGCAGACACAGGAGAGGCAGCTGTGAGGCCCGGGCCAGCCCCGCAACCTGCCTTTACACACGGCAGCCTGTGACAATGTCCCATCCCATTCCCTTTGGGGCGCATCCAATCGAAGGCGAATCCAACCAAGGGGCAGAGGAGCAGCTACCCGCCACCATGCCCGCGTGAAACACACACACAATGATGGCCTGGCCTTGTCCTGGTCGACAGCAGCAGACCCCACATGGCACATGCGTCCCCAACCACGTGACACTCAACCTGTTGCCCCTACCAGCAGCGCCTGCCGCACGTCAGCAAAGGATGGGAACACGGGCAGGAGCGCCTCACGGAAGCAGCGGTACACCGCGGCAGTGACCGCAGTGTCGCCTGTTTTGGCAGCTGCCTCCAGCACCTCCTGAGGCAATACGTCCCGTACCGCCAACCGCTGCGCCATGCGTGCTGCGCGCACGATGTGGCCGGACGCCAGCAACTGCCGCACCACCTGCGCCCCATCCCCCTGAGCACCGCGGCTACTGCTGTGTGCCCCTGGGGCCTCAAGTGTACTGCCTTGGGTAGGGCTGGGGGCTGCTGCGCGCTCCCCACCACTCGCCACGTCAGCTGCGGTACGCTGGGGGCCAGCTGTGACCGCACTGCCCCGCTGTGACAGCGCCTCTGTGGCTGCACGCACCCGTAGTGCCTGGGCAGCTGTACCAACCGCGCTGGAATGCCCACATGGACCCCGTGCGCCTGCAGCCCCCCCGCCCCCGGCCTTCTCCAAGCATCCTGCCAGCTGGGAGCTGGTACCGGGCCACTGGCAGTACAGCTGTACTGCCAGCTGCTCCGGCTGTGACTGCTGTAACAGCAGCTCCATCCCCAGCACCTCCAGGTCCAGGCCCAGAGTCAGACCAGCCGCTGATGCAGCTGCGCAGTACTCACACAGCGCAGCCTGCAGGTAGGGCGCATCCACCACCTCCTCATCATGCAGCCATCTGAACACATCTGCACACACCTCCTGAGGCTGCAGCACGCACGCCTGCGCGGCGGATGCCCCCCGGCCTGCAGCCATCGCGGCCGCCGCCTGTGGTGTGCGCACAGCAGCACGGGCAGATACATAACGGTCCGTTGTTGGTGGGCTGGCTGCAGCCAAGCCAACTGTGGTGGGTCGTGCAACACAAGGTCAGACAACAAGCACTCGGCCTACTAACTGTTTTCGTGGGCAGCCTGTGGGGATGAGGCATGGTGTCTGGCGCCTGCCAGGGCCACAAGATGCAAGCCTCCAGCAGCGCCACACAGCGATCACATGGCACAGAACGCAGTAGCGGAGCGCACAGAGCTAACCTCTTGATCCATCAAACCTGCTACTACGCCACCACACATGAACAGCGCACGCTGCCTCATGACTCACATCAGCAGCAGCACGCGATAGGTCGGTGAACATGCCGCGCAGCATGGGCATGGGCACGCGCTCCTGCAGTGCTGTACGCACAGCATTCAGCAGCAGCGCTTTGGGGGTCTCGCCTCCAAGCACCCCAGCAGGCGCCCCAAGCACTGCCACTTGAGGTTTGCCAAGCCAGGCCATGTGGCTGCGTACCGCCCCACCGGCCTCTGTACCGCCGCCTGCCGTACTGCCTGACGGAGTGCCTGTACTGCCCATGGCCGCTGCCATGTCGATCTGGGCTGTAATGCCTGCAGGCAAGGCCGGTCCTAAAGAGGCCGCGGGGAGCAGCCGCGCGTGTGCCCGCGTCGCGCGCCGACGCTGCAGGAAGGACACCAGTACTGCCGGATCCGAGCAGCAGTCAGACACCGCGGGGAGATCCAGAACAAGGCGGTACGCTGCCTGCTGAGCTGTATCCAGTACCAGGTTGGGCAGGCAGAACACCCACCCAGACATACTGGCCACACCGCTGGGTTGTACAAGGCAATAGGCCACGTCTCCAGTCAGCGCCCCGCTGCGCGTGCTGTGCGTGCTCAGGGCGCTGACCGCTGACTGGCCTCTGCTCAGGTCCGGGGCCCCCCCAGCGGCTGCTGCCCCACCAGACGTTGTGGCAGGTGGTGGCAGGGATGCTGTAGGATGAGTAGCGGAGGAGGCTGCAGGCAGGGGCCCACGCACAGGGGCAGACAAGGAGCCCAATGGAAGGGGCCGGGTGATGGGTAGTGAGGTGTCCGCGCACACATCAAACAGCAGCACCATGGCTGAGTCTAGGAGGTGGCAGACCAGGACATTGTCAACCGCCGACAGCCCAACTGCCGCTGTACTGCCCACATCGTACACGTGCTGCAGTACCACGGTGTCCGTGTAGAAGCGGTACAGTTCCAACCGCCCAAGGGCCCGGTTGAGCGTGGCGCAGTACACCCGGCCGTACAGCTTGAGCAGCCAGAGGTTGGAGGCGGTTGAGTTGTTGGCGGTGTACAGCTGGTGGTTGTCCCCGCTGGTGCCCGTGTGGCCCGCAGTACGTGCAGAGGGCGGTACAGGTGTAGGGGCACCAGGCGCCTGTGGGCTGCTGGCAGAGTGCCCCGCGGTCGGGCAGGTGGAGACAGGCAGGGGCGGGGTGGGTGGCCTTGCACCCGCAAGAGAGCCGCCCCCTGAGCCAAGCATGGCTGGTGGCAGCGTGCGCGGCGGCGGGTGAGAGATTGTGAAGGGAGGCAAGGGGATGAGGCCACCTGCCACAAACTGCCAGCCCTGCAGGAACATGGTGCCCCCAGTGAGACCCCAGGGCAAAGCCTGAGGCCCAGATGCAGCTGGGGAGGAGGAAGAGGAGGAGGGGGAGGGTAAGGGGGAGCCTGCAACGCCGACCAACAGGCAGCGCGTCTCATGGGTGTAGGTGTACCAAACCAGCCCGGGGATCTTCATACGCTCACGGCAGCGCAGGCCCTGCGGGTGTGATGTGTGACAAGGTGGGAGGCGTGAGCTTCAAGTGTGAGGTGTGACCGGGCAGTGTGAGGTGAGATGCGTTGGGCTGCATGTGCAACTCCTGTGGTGCCAGGCCAACCGTGAGGCCAACCTATGAGATAGGCAGATGCATTCTGGCGCAGAGAAGCTGCCGTGACGCAGGTCAGCGCCCTGATGCCACTCCCTGCTGAGGTTGATTGCATCATTGCGTCCCGTGCATGCGCTTGCGCCCACTCGTGAAACCCTCCTCTCGCAGCCTGACCTCGTGTCTCTTCCACACCCCAAACAGCACCTGCCCAGCTGCCTGGCCTGCTGACCTGTTGCACCGAGCCCACACCCAGGAGCACAACACGCTCACGCAAGCGCACCTGGCGCTTGGCGGGGAAGGTGCACAGCTCCAGGCCCCCTCGTGTGACCACCACCACCTCGGCCCCTGGCCACTCGCTGAAGAAGAAGCCCAGCACCTCATACTTGCCCCGCTCACTGCAGCGGCGCAAGGTGAAACATGGTGAACAGCCATCCACAGAGGTTGGGGGATTTTTTGCAGTCAATGCGAGCCAGCACAACATAAACTGCCACAGCATCGTCACTGTCCCACACATGGCTTGGTCGCTTGCTTGAGAACACCAGCAGTGCCACCTTGTGTTTAGGGTTCAGGGATTCAGGGTGCCATGTACTGCCACGCACCTGGCGTGTACTGCACAGTTGCCTGTGGCCAGCTCCACAAGCTCAAGCAGTAGTGGCGACCTCTGCAGCAGCAACAGCCCGCGGTCCAGCGAACAGCGCGCGAGGCGCACACTGCACCCCAGTTATGATCGCGCAACACGCAGTGTGTTTGTTTGAAGGCTGCTGCACACATGCTGTTGCAGATGGTGGCAGGGCTGGCACGGTGCCCTGATTGCCATGGTTGCGATGCAGAGATGTGCACAAGCAGTGCAGCGTTGGGTCACATGAGGATCATATCGCACAGCAGAGCCAACAACATGAGAGGCGCAGCAACTGCAGCATGACAGCAACAGCAGGTGGTTGCAAAGCCTTGAAGCGAATGTCATCTCTTATGATGACAATTGATGTACAGTAATGGATCCTCCCAGCATGATGTGGATCAGCCTTACTTGGGCCCTTCCTGCAGCGGGTACGTCCACACCAGCTGCTCTGGTTGACCAGGGTCAGGCAGTCCCATATCATATGCAAACACCACACCGCCCTGCACCATTCGGCGTGTAGCAAGATACAGGAGCGTCAGAGCATGCACCTGGCTTGTGCAGCTTGCATGGGTGCACATCATCCCAGGTGAGCGATGTGCGCTCCCTGATGCTGTTCGTACTGCTTGCTGCTTTGTCAGACATTTGGAGCAGCTGTGCGGTGTGCGGCACATGTACCAGCACACATCGAGCTGGCATACCAATGTTGCCAACACGAAACCCCCTGCACTTGAGTGACCGGGCACACATCATGCACATGGCTCACCTTGATGACCATCAGCAGCTGTGTGGCATCGTCATAATGCATGGCTTCCACAGTCTCCTCCCTTAGACCCAAGCCTTGATCACATGCATACGCATGGTGGCTTCTGGTGCTCACACTGCCTATGCCTGGACCAGCTCCAGGTGAGCTGAACCCCGTGCCCATTGTCGGTGCCAGGGCAAAGGGTCCCCTTCCTGCTGCTGTCAGCTGCTGCATGGTTGGCAGCCCCAGTGCGTGCTTCTCGGCCTCCCTGCTGTTGCTGGCGATGCCACCCTTCAGCTCCCTCTTCAACTTCCCAGACCCTCACGCATTCATGCAGCCATGCACGGCTGCATGGAGCCACTTAGATGCACTGGTTAATGAACTTCTTGATCTCTGCAGTCAGTGGAAAGATGCGTACGTTTCTCCATGATGCCATGCAATTTTAGCATGACTCTCAAGGTGGTCTTCAGAGCCCGCTCAAGGCACCAACCTGCCAGGAGCTCCGCCTTGACAGCGTCTGGTACAAGCAATCGACCCTCTTGCCTGACCGCGCGAACAATGTCGTCAGTGGTCACGTTGTCGCGGCCCCGCTTCTGAATATACTCTGCAAGGTCATATACAGCATCCCTGCATCAATATTCAGCACAAGGGTTTGGGTCCTTGACTGTCCAGCCCACCTCTGCACAGGTCCTTGATGCTGTCTTTCCACCCGCAGTCCTCCAGCTTACGCGCTACGAGCTCCTTTAGCCGATCTCGCTCTCCCGTTGCGTACAGCTGCGAATATGATCCGCAAATTGATCGGGGTTCTTGGTTGTTCAGCTGCTTCAATTGTTCACACACGAGCCTGTAAAAATACTTACGTGATACCTAATCTTCTCCTCGAGCTTTGTTTTCCTGTCGTCTTCTGGTGTTCGTGCTCGGCCACTGACTGATTTCATGGTTTCTGGTGGCGCATTTGTTGACAGATATTGGACTCGATCAGCAAGTGTTGGACGAGGTGGCACGGACGGCGAAGCAGGGCTTCATCACACATTGATCACCGCGGCCGCGCATGCACGTGCCAAGAGCTTGGCACTGGGATGCCAGGCTCATTGTACAAGGAGCCAGTACGCAGGAGGTACAACAACAACCAACTGAGTCTTGGGATGTGGCACTGACGCACTGTAAGCACAGGACACATAAGGTTCGATGGCACTGCCGGTGCTTCGCCCAAGTCCTGCCTGCACGCCCCTCGCGGCACAGGGCCGCACATGGACGGACTACTGTGCGCACCCTACCTGCACCTGCCACACCCTGCCCCACCCGCACATTGCTTGCATCCATAAGCCCGTCCTTGGCCAGCAAGGTTTTCAGGTGGTCCACATGCAGCCCACGCAGTCTGTCAGCCTGAACTTCCGACAGCTCGAATCATCACAGTTTCAGCCACCAGCAGTCAGCGCAACCATGGGTGCAGCCAGTTGTGTGGGCACGCTGCAACATGGTCCTGTCATGAACTGAGCAATAGAGCCATGGTGTTTTCCTTGCTGGGCCCCAATCCAGCCACTGTACATGGGGTTCCTTCCATTTCAACCGCACAGAACGACCAGCATAAGCCCATGGAACCTGCTGCATCCTGCTACCCTGGTGCTGGCACATCTTGAACTGAAGCAGCCAATCAGTGCGTTGCTGGCTCAGCTGCACCATCCCCTTGTGATGTCGCTGCATCTGCCAGTGCTGCTCGTCCCTCTGCAAAGTGCTGCACCACCTGAGCCACGTGGTGGTAGTTGATGCGGCCCAGGGTGTCTTTTGGCACAGCCCGCTCCAGAGCCAGAAATTCTGCTCGGCTGAGGTGCAGGCCGCCCTTGTGTGCCGCCACCACAAACCCAGCTGTTGTGATCCAGCCATCCTTGGGGCAGTGAAGGTGGTAGCTCTCGCATGACTTGATCACGTCATCCATGTGAGGTGCCACCTGGGGGCGCCACCATGCAGTACGGCGATGGCAAGTAAATGCAACACTGCTGGGTAAACCTGAGCTATGAAGCCGCCCAACATCTTGAAAATGCTGTGTCTGTGCCGTACCGACCATGTCTTCATTCTATGCTCCCAACCCCACAACATGCATGGGCAGCATGGGACACAGGTGTGTCGGGATGCACATGCACACGCAACGAAGAAGCGGTTCCTGATCAAGCCCTGCTACATTCTGTAACTATGCTGTTGTGGCCGCAGTGCAGAGCACTGGAAGGCAGGAAATGCTGCACCCATGGCGCATACCTTTGCTGCCACCTCATTTAGTTCAATGAGGGCAGGGTCGTCCAACGGCTCATATGGACCTGGTGTGAAGCCAATGGTCCGGCTCTCCATGTGCGTCAGGTTCATGGAGCGCATCGTGCTGACTGGAACCTGCAGCACACACAAAGGGTGCCAGCATGTGAACCATTTAGTACACAGCCGCATGCAGGGCGCAAGCTCGTGTGGGTGCAGTTCTCAACACGCATGCACATTGTTAATGTGCTACACCTGAGCACCCAGCGCAAGTCTTAAGTCTCACACATTTATGCACAATCCTCGGTGCTGCAGGTGCCGTGCTCTCATGACCAGGACCAGCTTTCCACAAAGCAAGTAATGTGTGTCCTTGTGCACACCTTGGGCCGCATGAAGGTGTGGTGGGAGACGAATGCTGTGGTTGTGTTGCCTCCAGTATGCACGAGAGTGGAAGCCTTGACGCGCTCTGTGTACTCCTGTCACAACCCGACAAGTTCGTTCAAACAGATGGTCTCCTCATGTTCAGGCTTTGCGGTGATTGATGCACCAGCTTCAGGCAAACATGCAGGTGCAGAGCTGTGATGTGCTGCTGTTGGGCAAACAAGCATGTGTCTTGCACCCCATGCTTGCAATGCTGTGGCAACGAGTGTGGTTGCCTGCATGCATTCAATTATCATGCCATAGTGCATTGGTACCATGTTGACAATGAAGCCATGATCGTTCCTCACCTTAGGGTCCGAGAGCTGCAGCGTGTTCTCGCTAATCCAAGGAGGGGACTCCGGCTGATCACGTGTATTGTCGAACATGTCTTTGTGCTGTACCGTTTGGGCATGTGTGCTGCTGGCATCGCGCCATGAATGAGTGTACGTTGGGTTCTGATTTAAACCAACGCCCGTCATAGTTGCAAGGCCCACAGGTGTGTGCGTAGGCATTTTCGATGCTTGCAGCGAGTATTTATTACTGTTCTAAGGGCACGGACAGCTGGTGCGCACACTAAGAAGACGTATTAAGAAGCTTTAACAGCAAAATCACGAACGATGCAACGCTACTGACCAGACTCAACACTGGCGGGCAAGTGAGGAAAAAAGTGAGTCCGGTCCATTCACCTACCTGCAGCTCAAAAAGACAGAACTAGACTCCAGCTTTTATACAAGTCAGAAATAGAACAGGCGCCATTGCAGTGAAGCCCACTCATATTAATGCCTGGACACAAACGCGTGAACAGGGACGTGCGCTCCCACAGTGCAGCGAAATCAAAACATAAATGCATGCCACGAGAGCTCTCAAATAATGAGCCGCAGTTGCGCCTGCACAACACTGTTCATTTATTTGAGAAACTGTGCCAAATGAATACTACACCAGCAGGATCTCTCTTTCAAACACGGCCAACCGTCCCACCAAATAATCATCAGTGGCACAGACTATATCAGGCCTCCTTGCGCTTGCTCTCCAGAAGTGCAGCTCCAGTGATGAGCTTGTCTGCAGACTTTGCACCCTCTAAAGGCACATCACAGCCACTGCCAAGAACTGGCCGCACCAAGTCGTGCAGCAGCCATACCGCCTTGAAAGAAGCCCAAACATAATACGCAACAAGTGGGCTATTGAAGTGCTCACGAAACCTCTGAAACCGCCTCACACCAGACCCCCCAGCAGCCGCCACAGCCTCTCCACCATTTGTGCTCTCACTAGCAGTGATGGATGCGAGAACTGTGGCTGCAGCCACACTTGCAGCACTGCTGCCACGCTGGCTTGAACCACCCGCCCACTTCTTCAGCCTGCAAGGGTCGCCGTCAGGGTTGCATGGGTGCTGATTGGTCAGCAACCGGACGCGCCGCACCAATCATTTGCCAGGCTCTGATGTGCATCTGGAACCACTGCAGGCAACACCAAACATTCAAAGCAACAGATACAATCAAGCCCAGGGCACTCACCATGTACCGCCTGCCATCAGCAGCAGTACAGGCCCCATGGGAAGCAGCATTAGCAGGAAGGTGGTTGCCATGATCAGCTTGCCAGCTGTGCGTTTCCACCCCTCCTTTGCATAGCTGGGCTGCGCGTCCAGCATCTGGCAGTACGCAGGGGCCACGCCATGGTGCTTTGCCCCATCCCTCAAGATCTGAAGGTACCGCTGGGAGGGCAGGATGCCGCACGGGTCCCCAAGAGAGACTGATGCTGCCTCCAGGGTTTCTGCCATCACCCACCGCCCATCATACAGCTGGCACTTGACAGTCACCACTTGGTACCTGAGGCCATGCAGCACGCACACAATGGAATCCACATAATGGAACTCACCTAAGCAATGAATACTGCATCAGGTGCACGCTGCAGTCGACGCAACCCCGACTCGGTGTAAGCGTACAGACATCAAGGGAGCAGGTGATGCAGAGCACCCCAAGCACAGCGTTTGCGCAGGGCAAGTGTATGCTGCGCTCACCCGACGCGCCCGCCCGACACGCCTTCCGACTGCTTGACCCGCTCCCACTCTTCTTGCTTGATCAGGTGCACAACACCATGCACACCAGCTGCTCGCCTCGCGGCATGAGCAAGTGCGGCGGCACTGCTTCTCCCGCTGCAGCTGGCCTCATCTTGATTGCTGCTGCCCGTCTCAAGCGCTGGGCCGTTTGGGCAGATAGTAGCGAAGCCTGGCTCTGCGTATGGGATGCCCTGGTAGTTGAAGCTCATCGTGTAGCCCTCCACCGAGCATGGTAGAGACCGTCTGGGTGAGACCTTCCGTCGGCCAGTGAGCACCTGCAATAACAAGGCATGGGCAACGCCCGCTCATCATCTGCCAGGTGCACCATGCAAGGCGTGCAGTGGGTAGGGCGCTCATGCAGGGTGGCCAGCGCCTGTGCACACAGGCACAACTCGAGCGCCATGTTGGCATCTGTGGCCACAGCATGTGCACATGCAACTGCGCACGGCACAGAGCTGGTGGTGGACGTACCTTTGGGCTCATGTTTGAGCCGTAGGCAAAGTAATACACCTCGTCAGACCCTGGCAGCAAAGATGTGCAGGATGCTCGCATGGAGCTGGTGATGTTGTGTAGGCTGGAGAGCTGGGCTGGGCTCTCGATGCAGCTTTGCGTGTCCATGCTTGAAGAGGTGCATGAAGTGGAGGTGATGGCGCTTGCGGTGGCATGCTTTACCCTGCAGGTGTGCAGACACCAGGTGGTGGTATGCGAATGGCACACATGGCTTAGGGCTTGCATCATGTGAGCCTGTGGTCGGACAAGCTGGCGATCTCAAACAACGCACCATCGCTTCCCGCTGCCGCTCATTTCCGTCGTCAACTTGGAGCACGCCAAATTTGCGCCCAAACCCTGGCTTACTGAACCTGTCTGCAACTCGGCAGGAAACAAGGAATTGATATGCCATGGCATCTTGTGCAGAAGCACCTTGCTTTGGTGTCAGCTTCAAACCGCACCTTGCCGGCCAGCACACGGTTCAACTGCAGCCTTGAAGAGCTGAGCATCAAGTGCATGTCCAAAATGACGTGATGCAGCAGAGGTGTTATAATGCAATTAGCGGGCAGCTGCTGGACGATCATAGGATTACCTCTCCTTGCTGTGTTGGGGTCATCCTCACGCGTGGTGGTGCGCGAGCTGCTACGCTGGCGCCAACGCAGCTGACCCAACACTGCAGCCTGCACGTTGTTTTGCATGATACCTTGCAGCCACCCGGCGCTGCAGGCGTTCCGTGCCAGCAACCAGTGAGTGCCTGCGAAGCCCTAGTCGACAGAGAGCAGGTAGGGCCAGGCGGAAGAGTACGAGCTGCACCGCAGGTTCATAAGCGCACTGCAGGAGCTACAGGCAATGAAGCACTTGGAGGGAAGTGCTGCCTGCCAGGCTGCCTGCTGCATCCAGTACTTGACCGTACTTGACCGTACTTGGCCGTATGGGTAAGCGGCACTGTACCACTGCTGCAACAAGCTGTTCCATAGGGGCACATGTTTGTGGCTGTATAGCATCTTCGCAGTGCATGCCCTGTAGTGGCAGCTAGCCTGCAAGCATCGTGTGTGATGATTCCCCACCTGCTGAAGAATGGTCAAGCGCGTCTACGCGTCTACGCATCTAGCCATACGAAGTATTTCTTAGAGTATCCATGATGAATATGTTTCTTAGAGTATCCATGCTCGGTATCCATGATGAATCCAGCGTTAAGAACATTGCCCAAACAACTTGTCTCAAGCATACATGTTTGTGACAAGGCCGGAAACAGGCCCTGACCTCTGAACCAGGACATGTAGCGCATTGTGCCTTGGCGGTAAGGGAAAGTTGGTGCCGGTGTGGTGGGGCACGCTCTTGAGCAGAAGCAGGGGAAAAAGCAGGGGAATCCTCAGTGCCCACAGCAGCGCAGAATGAGAGCTCCTGTGACATTCAGGGCCCTGCATTCATGTACATATCTGTGATTTACCGTAATACATGGATGACATTCAGGCAACAGATCACGTCGCCAGATGCAAGCTGTAACCTGCAACCTAAAACAAAACCTGTGCATGCTTGCGGGTGTGTGCCTGGCCGTGTGGCAACCAGCTGTGCACAGCAGCGGTCAGCAGCATGGAAATTTGATGAGAGACTACAGGTGGGCTCATCGTGCCATGCTGGCTGTTGTCCGTTGGTGCTGCCGCTTGTCGCTTTCTGGTGGTGGATGGCTAGCTTGGGACAGTGCGGCAGGTGCACGTATGAATGCAAGCGCGGTCCAACACACGGCCAGCCTTTTTAAAAACGAGGTTTATTTTTAAGTTGTAAGCACCCTAGCAATAATGCTGCAGCCAATGTATGTCTGCATCAGTTCTGTACTTGGACCGAGCTTGGGGTGAATATGATCATGCCGTTCAACATTCATGGACATGCTGCGTGTCCCGAGCATTTCTCGTTCATATCCTGATTACTCTTTAACCTGTAGGTCTCGGTCGTCAGCATCTCCGCGGTGCAATGTAAGAGCAAGCGCAGCGACCATGTTGTAGCGCTGTCACAATATCCATACCCCATATGGTGATGCTGCCAAGCAATGCACGAGCCACTGCCCGTGGGCAGGCACGGGCAGCGTGGAGAGGCTGCTATGTGAGTGCTGCTACTCCTTACCGTGTTGCTGCCAGCAAACTGGAGCAGGGCCTCCCTGCAGCACGGAATATGCGGACTGGCGGGGGCAGCCGCAGTTGCGACTGAACAGCTGTGGTGCCTGTATACTCGTCGTCTAGGAGCGTAGCTTCCCTCCGCCGGGTTGGGCTGGACTTTGGACCCTGCTGGTTTCTCCTGTGTCTGCCATGCACGCACCTCGATACACCGCTGCTGCCAGCACCACACGCAGCACCCTCTTCTGATTGCCCATATCATCTTTTTGATGTGCACATGGTTGCATAGCAGGTGCAGGTCGACGCCAATTTGCGTGCAGGCCTTGCACACACGTGTACTCGTGTGCGCTTGCATGGCAACATGCTGACACTGCCGCCACCACACGTGCAGGCCCATGCAGCAGCCATGGGGCTGCGGCCCCTCACGCTCATCCTGCCCCTGGTTATCTGTGGCGTGCTGCTGGGTGTGGGAATGTTTGGGATCTTGCAAGCAGCCAAGTCCCAGAAGGATCAGGCGCGCACGAAGGCAGCATACTTGGAACAAATCGTGGTGAACAGCTTGCTGGCGGGCCTACAGGTGAGTCTATTCTTTGGATAGCTGTAGCTCAGGGCTTTGCGGGCGGCCTGCATTCTGTCTGCTGCCGCTGCTGCGCAAAGGCAGGAACAGGATCCCAACGTCAGCCAAAATTACATACCCAGAGAAGAGAAAACAACCAGGCGAATGGCAGGATGTGCCCGCCACGTTCAATGCTGATGACATGTGGGAACACCTATCCATCAGGGACTGGGGGGATCCATCCACAGGCGCCACTCCCAGCCTGCGCACTCAGCTAGAAGTATTGCTAGGGCCCAGCTCACTCACGGTGCCTAGGATGGCAACAAATGAGTTCATGTGGTGAACACGCCACTCATGGCTACAGGCGCTGGCGGTGCCCATCAACACACTAGCGGTCGATGTCACTGAAGCCACCGGGGCTCAGGCGGAGCACTGGTGCAGGGACGCCACTGCCAGCGTCCAATACATGCGGACAGCCCTGGAACCCGGTGCACTGGCAATGTGGGTGGCACCCAAAGGCATCACAGAGGTCGTGTGTGGAGACGCTGCTTATGCACCACCCATCGGCTTGGATCTGCTCAGGTGCGAAGTGCCTAAATGGACTCACTATGGCTCGCCCCTGGCACACAACAAGATGGAATGCTGTTGGGTCACATGACACATCTGCCTGATTTGCTCGGCGTCCACTTTGCCCTGTATCTGCCTTACTGTCTCAGCCCTTGCAACGAAGTTTTAGTGCCCCTTGCTTGACGGGCTTGCTGTGTGCTGTGTGCTGTGTGTGCACCGGCTGCAGTGTGGACCCCCGGTTGAAGGAAGTGGTCGATCCTGCAGCTCGGCTTGCAGCAAGCTGGGCAAAGGATGGGATAGATATGGGGCCTCATGTATTTGTGCGAGGTACGTGGTGGGAGGTAACTGCGTCATGTACAAGGACATCCAAGCTATCAGGTGCCTGTGCAGAGATCGCAGCATCATGGTGTACGCAGTGCTGAATGTGTATGGTGCAGCTGGTGACAAGTGTGAGCCTTGCCCGCCCACAGGCCCCTTCGCCGCCAATCAAACAACGCGCTCCCCCTTCATTGTTATTGGGCGCGCCATCTTCACTCCTAACAATGGGTAAGTGGCTCCTCAGCTGTGAATGGAACAAGAGCGAGCGTGGCGAATTGGTGCTCATCACCCTCACGCACATGTCATCTTATCCTGGCTGGTTCCATCTGTATCAAGGGACGCGGGCCCCTGATGCACTGCAGGTCTGACACCTTAGAAGGCCACTGGGATTGGGCCAGCCCAGATGCGACGCTTGTGGGCTGCACATCTTTGGACGACCCAACCTGTGGGCCAGATAACTTTTGGGGTGAGTTGAGTTGTGAAATGGCGTGGCCGTGCCTTGGCCACTGCTGGATCGTTAAGGTGAAGAATTGCAGCTGCAATTGCATGCTGCACCGTAAAATGTTGGGAGCTGCAGGATGTTGATGCTGCACGTCACTCTACCACGCACGCCGTCACCATGGCACATGCTGTAACGCATCCACATCAAGGTCATGGTCGTCCTTCCTGCAATGCTGTGGTGTGCCATCAGGTGTTGTGGGCTTTGCAGTGAAGCTGGAGTCACTGCTGGTCAACTCAGCACTCATGTCAGTCAACACGGGCAGTTACAATTGGGCGCTGTCCATGCAGACCGGCTTTGTTTCTAACACCCCATGGGCCCTGCCTGGGCCAAACAACAGCGCCCAGTCAATGCCTCCTCATATGATCCTCACATCCTCGGATCTGGGCAGCACTGCATCAGGAGTATCCTTTTTGCAGGCATGGACCCTATACAGCACAGGTTTCAGGTCACCCAACAGCGGCTTCCAGGATCCACAGACTCAAGACATTCCACTGCAGCAAATGACGGTGCGTAGATGATGAGAGCTGTCGATCGCATGTGTTCGTTCTGTAGACTGAGCTGCATGCCCTGTACCTTTACCCCAGGCCCCTGCTGCTCCTGCCCAACCCTTTTGGTGCTCTTCCTGGCTTGCATGCAGTGGCGTGTGGAGCTGGTTCAATCCAATGGCTGGTGGCCTGATTGGGTCAATAAAGTCGTGGCCCTCATCGTGGTTCTTGGTGTGGCACTCCCAGTCCTGCTGCTGTCTGTGCTCGCCTCCCGGGACCAGATCGCGCAGCAACGTGCCATGCTGAATGTGGGTTCTGCAGTGGTAGCATATTCTGTGGCTGTGTATCTGACTCGTCTGTTTGAAATAGCTGTTTGCAGCATAGCATCACTGCTCCAATTCCAACTGTTTCAAATCTACAACCACACATGACCCTGTCTTACTGGATTACCTTGCTGACTGCCACTGGTTCCTTCCTACCGCTTGCTCCACAGACGCTGCTGCCGCGTAACGTGGTGAAGAGGCTGTGGGAGGAGCATGAGGTGTATGTGAAGCGCGCGCGCAAGCTGGACACCAACTGGATTGAGCTGGGTACCCCTGCTGCCACCATGCTGGAGGTGGCCACTGGGCTGCTGGAAGGGCAGCTGCCGTCCACTCAGGATGTACTGCTTGTTCGCACCGCGATCCTGCACGCATGGGACCTGTACACCCCGGTGGGGGGGTGGCTCAAGGACCAGATGGCGGCGGAGATGGATGTGAGTGATCGCGTGCCGTCATAGTGCCAAGATCCAAACAATGCCCTGGCCAGCTCCTGCACTTGGAGCTTGGCAACCCCGCACTTGTCTGCGTTTTGCCACTGTGCATCACACCTCCATCAGCATGATGATGCGTCTGGAGCCCAACCCTTGCAATCGACTGGTTCCTACCTGTGCCTGCAGAGAGAGGTCATGGACAACCTGGCCCACACACTGGGAATGGCAGCATCAGACAGGGGCACAATCACCACACCTGTGGGCCTAGCACGTGCCCGCACCATGATCAGGTGCTTGCGTGTGTTGCACTGCACTTGCTGGTTGCTTCATTATGCTTGTGCCTTTCCTTGAAACCCAGGTTGCTGCACCAACGGTGCTGAGCACTTGCTGGCTACTTTGGGCCTCCAAGTAACGTGTTTTCAGTACAGTAACAGCCTGGTTGTACTGCTCCCTGCCTGGTTTGATGCAGGCAGTACCAGTATGATATGGATGATGGGCAGGGCAGGAACCCCCTGTTTGCCCCATCATCTATGAACGGGGCAGAAACAGATGCTGGAGATCCAGAGGAGGTCCTCGCGATGCTGCAAGGACTGATGACCATGCGCAGCTATCACTCCAACTATGCACCTGTCGTCCCTGTGGGCGGCGCGCCAGGCACCGGCTACAAGTACGCGCACAGCAGCAGCATCTCTCACTCTGAGATCCCACATGAGCTGGCATCAATGCCAAGCACTGCGGATGCTAATGCCCTGGGCGGTCCGGGAACATGGGGCTCCTCGCCTCCAGGCTCAGTATCCCACTTCGCCAAAAGCAGCTTGCCTTCCGCTGGACACCTGCGCAAATTGACCGTCGCACTGGGCGGCAAAGGCTCCCTGCAGGGCAGCGACTCACTGTCCTTGCGTGGCCCTGGCGCCCCTGGCAGCTCACAGAATCTGGCCCAAACCATGGACGGGGGCTCCTTCATAGGGGGTGTCCCTAATTCCCCGTGCATTGCTGGTGTCCCCAAAACACCCCTGCCCTTCCTTGGGCCTTCTATGTTGCAGCCCCAGCCATCAGGCAAGATGGCAGGCAGGCGGCATTCGCTCACCTCCCAAGCGCTAGGGCCTGGCGGCCAATACCCACCCTCCTCGCCTGCCCAGTCCCAATCGCAGCACACCCCGCTGCAAAGCCAAGGGTCAGGGTCATATACACCACACAGCCCTGTCACAGGCAGGCATGGGACTTGGGGCGGTCACGCCAGTGGCAGCCATGCAGTCATCACCAGCGCTAACGGACAGGCCAGCCCCTCACTGCAAAGCTTTGAGTTCGCACCGCCAAGCAGCAACAACAGCGCAGCCAACAAGTCCATCATTGATCTGGATAAGGAGCCAGCATTGGCCGTGTTTGGTGCACCACCCGCAGCATTAAGTGCTGCACAAGAGCCGGAGCTTCTGGAAGGGGACAGCCCCAAGCAGCCGCACGGCAGGGCTCCATCTGAACAAGACGGATCCTTGGTAGCAAGCCCCCTCCTCACTCGATTGGAAGACTCGACAGGACAGCTCCCGTCGTTCAGCCCGCACATCAGGACCCAATTGGGGCACAGTGGGAAGGAGGGGAGGGAGGCTGTGGTGTTGGGTGCAAAGGACGTGGCAGGGTCTGCGACGATCAAGCTTGCCAAACCAGCACCACCCTTCATTGAGGAGGTGGAGCGGCTGCTGGTGCGCGCCTCCTCCTCCTGGACCTTTGACGCGTTTGCACTGGCTGAGGCCACACGAGGCCACCCACTGTCCACGCTGGCCTACTACCTACGTGAGTGCTCAGTCGGGCATGTGCCTCCACCTTCCTTGATGCCTGCACTCTGCCACCGATCATGTCTACGTGTATGGTCTGTAGTACATGGTCTGCACACCTGAAGTTGTGTGCATGCTGCCTCCTTGCGTTGTGCGAGCGCGCTCAAGGTTGAGCACGACTGTGACTGCAGTGGCAAAGGAGACGCGGCTGTTGACGACGTGGAAGCTGTCTCCCACCAACACTGCGCGCTACCTGCGCATGATTGAGTCGGGGTACAACCAGGATAATCCCTACCACAACGCCACACACGCCGCGGATGTGCTGCAGACGCTGCATGGTGAGCGGCATGTGCACGGTTCCCATGCAATGACATGCTTGTTACATCTTTGTTGCCATTCTTTTACAGACCTGGTTGCTTTATTATAACGCTGATGGCAGCAACCAAGCACAACTGTGAGAGCTGGCCCGGACCGCTGTGGCGCTCTATCTGACCTGCCCACTGTGCATCGTGCCGGCTGCCATGCAGTCATCATTCTCAATGGTGGGTTCGTCCCTCACTACGTGGACCCGCTGACCCACCTGGCCCTGTACATGGCCGCCGTAGTGCACGACTTCGAGCACGTGGGCCGCACCAACGACTTCCTGGTCAACTCCAGCCACCCGCTGGCCATGCTGTACAACGACCGCAGCCCCATGGAGAACCACCACTGCGCGGCGGCACTGTCGCTCATGACCCGCCCTGACATCGACCTCACATCTCCGCTGGAAAAGGTGTGCGCCACGCATGCCTGTTGATCGATGCTGCTGAACCACAGGACACATCTCCCAATAATAACGGAACGTACCAACTGATGCTGAATGGTGGCTCATGGATGCGGATTTACTTGGGTGGTGCACGCTGCAGGCTGAGCGTGACAAGCTGCGCAAGATGATCATTGAGCTGGTGCTGGGCACCGACATGAAGCAGCACCTCAGGCAAGGCGACTCGATCCTGCAGCTATCGTATAAATTCATGGCAGCTGGGCATGCTCTCCTTTAGCAAACTGCACTGGAAAGGCTAGCCTCGGTAACCCTGCCACGTCCCTACTTTCAATGCAGATACGCTACGCTGCATGTCCACGCTGCATGTCCTTGAGATAGATGGGATTGTCCTAACAGGTCGCTGCATGGTTTTCCAACATCCTCTTCTGTGCCCTGGTGTGGCTGTGCTGTGCAGCATCACGTCGCGCTTCACGACTGTACACCGGATTGATGCGCACCACATGCCTGGCGGGCCCCAAGCTGATGCCAACGCCCGCACCTTCCAGCGCAAGTCTGTCAACAGCGGCGTGAGCGAGCTAGGAGGCTACTCTGACACGCAGCCCGTGCCTACCGCCATGAGCCCCATGGACGAGGCGGAGCGCCTGCTGAGCCTTCAGATGGCCCTGAAGTGTGCGGATGTGGGGCACATCGTGGAGGCGCTGGACACCCACAAGCGCTGGGTGGCCGCACTGGAGGAGGAGTTCTTCATGCAGGGTGATGCGGAGAAGGCCGCAGGCCTGCCTGTGTCCCCCCTGTTTGATCGCACCAAGCCGGGGGTGACCAAGAGCCAGCCGGGCTTCTTCGACTTTGTGGTGCTCCCGCTGTTCAAGGCATTCACCACCATCTTCACCGGCTGCCACCCCCTCATGCTGCAGCTGGAGGCCAACCACCAGTACTGGAAGTCCTTGGCACCCCAGGCTTCTGGTTCTGGTGTCAGCCCAGACAAAGCTGATAAAGCCAGTGCAGGAGCGCCTGGTGAAAAGATATCACACACACCTGCACCAGAAGGTGCTGTACTGACTGTGAAGTAGAAGGCCATTGGGATCCTGTTGGCTAGGATTGTGATGCTTCTTGGTCAGGAACATGAATGGACATGCCTTTGCAAGCTGCAACCGAGACTGAATTGTATGCGTTTGGTTGGTGTACATTGCTAGGTGTATGGGTGGGTGTTTGAGGGGTCGGGGTGCGGGTCATAGGAAAGGGGGCGCTTGGTTTTGGGCTGCAAGAAGATCATATGTGAATTGCATGGACTGCCACATACGATTGCATGAATCATCTATCGGAATCGTAAACCTTGCAGCCCGCCTTCTTGCCAAACGTTCTGTGTTCAAGAACAAGTGACCCATTCACCACTGTCACCAGCGTGACAGTACCTTGTGGACTTGGCCAATCCCTTTCATCACATTTTCTGGGTGATTGTTTGCTTGGCGTGGGCCTGATGACTTCCTCCCAGGCAAGGGCCTTGCCGTGCACCGTTGGCTGGGCTCAGGTCAGTTATCAAGGTGCAGGGTGGTCGGGTCTTTAGTACACCTCCCTCTATCTAGTGCAGCTTGTGCGGTTCCGCGCACAGCTTGTGCAAGTCTAGGGAGGTGTGTTGTGTATGCTCTGTGCAGGCACAATCTGCTAGGGATCACAGGGGTGCCTGCATGTGCACGTGTGTACCCCGGTGTGCCAGCTGGTGGTGGTAGAGTGCACACTACAGCAGGTCTGGGGGATTGGTGTATGGTGTTTGTCGGTGAAGGCTTAATGAGAAATGGGCACCGTATTCAGGGTGTCAGGGAGCCAAGCATGAGGATGCGCTGAGCTGTTGGGCATGCAGATGCATACACGTGCAGATTGCACCTGTGCACGAGGGCATCACTGTGTTTTCCTCATCAATCTGCACGTGATGGTGTATGCTGTCGCGTGCCACCAGCAGGATGTGTGGACACTTGCATGAACCGCAGCCGGCGCACGACAGGGTGCATGCATGATTGTGTGTGATGCGCAGTTTGCTCTTTTCCGCATGGCTGCACCTGTTGGCATGGGCTGGGGGAGGAGCGTGAACTTGCTACAATCAGGGTGGTGGCAATGGGTTGACGTTGACACTGATTTAATATGAGGCACTGTAGACTATTTTGATTCAACCTCGGGGCATGTAACGTATGTGTCCAATACCTTTGATGGGGGCTGCTTGTTGCTGGGTTCAGCTGTGATTCTCATTGGTGTGCATTCACGTCATCTCTTGGATGTGCACCTGTAGCCACGATAGCCAAAACATTCATATTTGCTGCTGCTGAGCGTGGGTTGCTGCATGCTGAGTGGCGACACCATGCAAGGATTATAGGGAAGCCACCATTGTGTAAGATAACGCGGTGTATCAACACAACAGGACCCCTCCCATGAAGCCAATTTGCCCAACATCTATCATGGGGGAGGCCAGGAAACCACTGGGTCGCCGGGTGATATGTGTTCTTCCCACGGCTGCGCCACCAGCTGGATGCGCAACAGACCTGTTGTGCTTGTGCTAGCAGACCTGCCATGGTTGCTGCCGGCAGCAGCCGCCTGCCAGCATACAGCGTGCACGCCGGTCGCTATGCGTCCCCCCCCTGGATAAGCGGCAGCCTGCTACACTCCCATCAGCATGTGCCTGCTGTGACTGCTGCGCTGGACAGTGGATGAGGTGTTGAAGATGCTGTAACCACCACAACCAACTCGAGAGTTCCGCGTCAGAATTGTTAGTGTTGTATCCCTATGAAATTGATGGAGCGTGTTGGTTAACATGTAGTGCTTCGGCTAGTCAAACACATACGCACAACAGGCCTGAGCTATGGACGAAACACGCCCAGTTAGGCACCAAACGTCTCTGGGAAGCTTATGGAGGTCCTGCTATGTGGGTGCTGTGTTAGTTGAGCATGGCCTTCACCCCCTTGAGCTCTGCACGGGTGCATACAAACATAAGAGCATGGGCAGCAATATGTATTGGTGGTCACAATCACTGCACTATTGACGGATCGACCAAATGGTCCAAGCAACTTCCCACAGTTCACAAACAGCGTAAATGGACCCTGAAGCGCATTTGAATGATTTTCTGTTATCGCCGCATGCTTGCGATGTATGCTGCACGCTTGCATTCCATCACGCGCTTTGATTTGGCCCAGCCTTTGCTGGGGCAGCTGCACTCCCAACAAAGGAGGCACGTCCTCCTGTTCCTTGATGCGATGCCCGACCCTCAAACGCATGCTGAAATCTGAAGCACGCACATGACGTGCAGCCGGCTCGCATGCTGCCACACGCAGCTGCCACTATCATATGTATGGCACTCAAGACGGTTGCGGACGCTCTTGTGCCTGCTCTGTAGGTGGGCGCACGAGCCATGGGGCTGCGGCCCCTCACCATCTGCCTGCCACTTGTGATTCTGGTGGTGCTGCTTGGTATTGGGCTGTTCGGCATCTTGCAAGCCGCAAAATCGCAGCGGGACCAGGCACGATCCAAGGCAGCTTATCTGGAGGAAGTAGTGGCTGACAGCATACTGGCGGGCCTGCAGGTGTGTGGGTGCAAAGGGCAGGACAAACAGCAGGCAGACGGGAGCGCATTGCTGGCAGTGCATGCAGTGCACTTTCGGCGCCAAAGCGCATCAGCTGCATACACGATACACCACATCATCGATGCTCCAGGCCCCAACCTGCCGACCAAAGCTGCAAAGGCAAGGCTGCTAGTGTCACACACCTTGCTGTGTGCGCATGGTTCAGGTGTTGTCGGTCCCAACCGTGGCTTTGGCCATTCGTGCTCTAGAGCCGTGGAACGTCACATCTGCGGACTGGTGCCAGACGGCATCAACTGGGATTGCTTACCTACCAGCGGCAGTGCAACCAGGCATACTGGCAGCATGGGTCGCACCAGCTGGCGTCGCGAAGGTTGTTTGTGGGCAACCTCAGTATGCACCAGCCCTTGGGGTCAGCCTAACCAGGTGTGTGCGCCAGGTCTTGCATGCTGCTGCTGCTGCTGCTGCTGCTGCTGCTAGTGCTGACTAATGATGCACTGTGGCTGGCAGCAGCTGTGCATGCCAACACTGCCGCTGGTATGACATGCATGTCTTAGACATGCTTCTGCTATACTGCTGCGTGCACGATGACTGCAGCCTCCACCCCGAGCTTGAGCCAGTGATTAACCCTGAGCTGAGGTAGGTTTGAATGGGTGCATCACTGCGCAAGTCAGACAAGATCAGGTTTCTGGCGAACATTTGGAGCACATGTTGTGCCCCTGAGCTGTTACACGGTCTGCGTGAGGGCTCTGAGGACATATTGATGCGACGTAAGGGACGACACCCTTGTGTGTGGCTGTTGATGCTGCCTTCTTATGCATTACAGGGCCCAAGCGAATTGGGCTCCAGACGGCGTGAGGCTGGGGCCACATGTTGTGGTGCAAGGTGCGTCATGCTCATGGGATTCACCATTTGAGCGTTTTCCGAAGGGTTTACCCGGCGTGTTGCAGTGGAGCATCGTGAAATGCATGTAAAACCTTTGCATGCATGTGCGGCGACATCACACGCTGCATAACTCGCATGGTATGGGAAAACAAAGCAGCCAAGGGGTGGGTGCGTGCAACGTCGTGCTGGCAGCACATCCACTCAGCAGGTGCTGACGCTGTGTGCATGTGCAACATTTGCGCTGTTCCAGGCCCCTTTCCTGGCAACGAATCGTCTTCCCCATACCTTATCATTGCCCGAGCTGTGTTCCATGCACGCAACTTGTGGGTACCATGTCCAGCAATGCCAGACCCGTTGCATGCAATGCCATGAAGTGTCTGTAGAGGGGCTGCTGGGATGTCTGCAGCGAGCGATGGCCATGCGCAATCACAATCATGCCATGGTTGCTGCTCCTTGACACGCTCTTGTATCTGCTGGCTCTTCAGGTCCGATCTCGACACAGCATCCTGGGAGTGGGGCTCAGAAAGTGTTGATCAACTGGACTGCCAAAGCCCCGATGATGACAGCTGCGGCCCCAAAGATTTCTGGGGTGCGTTTCGCGGGTGTGTAGAGGGTTTAGGGTTTTGTGAGCAGCAGTACGTCCCTCACACGTTCTTCACTTCTTTGCTGTGGGCTTACTGCGCCAGAGCGAAGCATCACAGCGTCCTCGACAACCCCATTGTGCAATGCATCCCCTGTGCATGCACTCCAGTACCATCTAGAACTTGAGTACATCTGCCAACTCATGGAGTGCCATGCTGAGCTCGGGTCTGTCTCTGTTGCGTGTGGCCACTCTGCAGGCATTGTGGGTGTCACAGCCTCTCTGGAAACCCTGCTGGTCAACTCAAATCTGATGACAGTGGACATGGGCAGCTATGAGTGGGCTATTACTATGCAGACCCCCCAGGTGTCAGACCATGCATGGATGTTACCAGGCCCCAACAACACCGCAGCTCCGATGCCTCCACACTTGATACTCAGCTCGCATGATGTGCAGATCCAAAGCAGCAGCACCGGAGGTAAGATCTTGACATGGATGCTGGGCTTGTCGGTTGATGGATGGTTGGCTGAACCCTTGCATCTGGCTCTGGGAACTGCAGTATCGTAGTCATGGATGCATGGTAACGTAGTGTTTAGGTTACTGTTGCACTGTGCATCTGCCACATGGACACAGAGGACTCGGTTCAATCTAAACATCGCTTACAGGCGCATGCTGTGGTGGTTCTCACAATCACCGGTTGCAGGGCCAGCATCTTGGGTCTTTTCACAAGCTTGGTCCCTGTACAATGCAGCACCGCAGCCTCTGGGCAACGACTTCGTTGACCCAATCATCCAGGACATGCCTATGCAACAGCAAACGGTGTGTGTGCAGCAGCTACTGCATAGATGCACAGCTCCGGCAGGGACAACATGCTGGGATGCCAACTTTTGCATGCACACACCGAGCGCCCATTTGCCTTAGGTGTGTGTTGTCTGCTGACGACGCCACTGACCAGCTGTACACCAACTGCTGTACACCCACATTTACATGGCCTGACTGCTGCAGTGGCGCATGGAGCTGTCTCAGTTGGATGGCTGGTGGCCAAACTGGGTGGACAAGGTCGTGGCGCTCATCGTTGTCGTTGCACTTGCACTCCCAGTGCTGCTGCTGTCTGTGCTCGCATCGCGTGACCAGATCGCACAGCAGCGCGCAATGCTGAATGTGGGTCAAGTGGCACCGGCATGATGGTTTATTGATGTGCATCCCTTGGGTTGACCTGTCTTCAGCTGCATGATGCCTACAGCTAGAAAGCTGGAACTTGAAGCACAAGCACACCCTGCATCCGGCTTCTTGCACACGGCAGATTCAAACGGCTTCACACTCCTTTGCATCTGCATCTGGTGATTTGTCGCATCTGGTGATTTGTCACAGACGCTGCTGCCGCGCAACGTGGTGAAGAGGCTGTGGGAGGAGCATGAGGTGTACGTGAAGCGCGCGCGCAAGCTGGACACCAACTGGATTGAGCTGGGCACCCCTGCTGCCACCATGCTGGAGGTGGCCACTGGGCTGCTGGAGGGGCAGCTGCCGTCCACTCAGGATGTACTGCTTATCCGTACCGCCATCCTGCACGCATGGGACCTGTACACCCCTGTGGGGGGATGGCTCAAGGACCAGATGGCGGCGGAGATGGATGTGAGTGTGCGGTTTGCAAACAGGATGCCCATGCAGACAAGCGCGCCTGCATGTATGCTTGCAGTGCGGATGCTAGCTTATATGCGAGCACACTGTTGTCATGAGGTGCTGACACACATGAGAGGGCAGGCTTAGCACACGACTCCTCGTGAGCAACCCATGCTCGCATGCTTTCTTTTGCGCTTGGTTATCTCCATTCGTGCATGCCTAAGCAAGACTTGTGACATGTGTGGCCACATGCTCTATATTGCATGCATGAAATTTTGACGTGTGATGATGCAAGCGTTGCTGCTGCGTCCAACGCCTGCAGAGTGAGGTCATGGACAACCTGGCCCACACACTGGGAATGGCAGCTTCAGACAGGGGCACAACCACCACCCCTGCGGGCCTGGCTCGTGCACGCTCCCTCACCAGGTGACTCTTGGTGACAACTGCCACACCTCTGTGCCCGCTGCTCATGCTATGGTGGCCTATTTAGGACATGGGCATCGAGGGGGGCACACAGCACTGAGACATGCCCAGTAAAGTGTCTGGCTGAAGCCAGCAATGTGTGGCTGACCTTAGACACGTGCATCATGTCTGATGATCTGTGATCATGGCCTGCAGGCGGCGGCAGGATGAAGAGGCTGGGGGGTTCCACTACTACCCCGATGCTTCCATGTCAGGCACAGAGATAGACGCGGCGGATCACGACGAGGTGCTGGCTGTACTGCAGGGTCTGATGGCAGTACGAGGTGTGTCGGGTGTGACCAGCAGCCACCACCAGCTGCAACTCCCACAGCGCAGTGCAGCATCGCTGTCAGCAGGTGGGGACCTGCACCTGGAGCCAGGGTCTGGCCACAGCCTAGGGGAGGGGGCCATGGGGGCCCCTCTGCCAACGGTGTTTGCCAAGCACACTATGGTGTCGGCCGGCACGCCCGCATACCTGCGCAAGCTCACGGTTTCCCTTGGGCCCGGGCGGGCTGCTTCCACTGCTGGTAGCGACACGCCCGTCATCAGAGCCAGCAGCAGCGTGGGGCTGGACTCCACGCTGCCTGTGGGCCAGGCAGGCCCCGGCTCCCCTTCTGCGGCACTAGCTGCTGGACATGCGCCCCCAAAAATGCCCCTCCCCTTCCTGGCGCCTGCCGCACTCACGCCCCAGGCATCGGTCCGCTACGTGCGCGCCGTGTCACGGCAGCAGCTCAGTGTCACGGGTACCACTCCTCCGGGCAGCCACCCATCGTCCCCAGGCGCAACCCAGGTGCTGCACCTTGGGCTGGGTGGCATGCGGCATGTGCCCTCCCAAACAGGCAACGGTCTCCGGGGCCTGCGGCCTGGGCCCATGCCCTCCATGGCGTCGCCCACCAGCATCAGCCCCCAGCTCAGTGTAGGGCCGGTGCCTGGGAGCCCCTTGCAGATATCAGGGACGCACCCAACGGCCAACGCGGGTGCCACAGCACCCGAGACCCCTATGGTGCGTGGTGACTCGGGGGCAGGTGTGATCACCAGTGATGAGCAGGGCGGCCATGATGGCGGGGATGGCTGGGAAGACAGCGCAGAAGTGACTGTGCTCTCGAACATTGCTGCGGCGCACGCATCGGGGTCCTCAGGGCCCAAGATGCAGCCGAATGAGAGCATCCCTGGGCGCCCAGGCCCAGTGCAAGGGTCCTTGCAGCAGCCAGCTCTCAAGCCACAGCACGCAAACGGGCTCAAGGCAGCTGGGGCCGGGACGCCGGAGATTGCTGAAGCCGAGATCAGTACAGCGGCTGGCAAGCCAACCAAAGCTGCGCCTGCTGCTCCAATCATGGATGAGGTGGAGCGGCTGCTGGTGCGCGCATCCTCCTCCTGGACCTTTGACGCGTTTGCGCTGGCTGAGGCCACACGAGGCCACCCACTCTCCACGCTGGCCTACTACCTACGTGAGTGCTCAGTCAGGCATGTGCCTCCACATCCTGTCTGTCTGCGGATGTGCTGCCTGAGGATCCAGATGCATGTCTATGCGGCTGCACTGCCATCAGTGATGTATGTGCGGGTTGCTCCCTTGCGTTGTGAGAGCGCGCTCTAAGGTTGGACCCGGTTGTGACTGCAGTGGCAAAGGAGACGCGGCTGTTGACCACGTGGAAGCTGTCACCCACCAACACTGCACGCTACCTGCGCATGATTGAGTCGGGGTACAACCAGGACAACCCCTACCACAACGCCACACACGCCGCGGATGTGCTGCAGACGCTGCATGGTGAGCGGCTGTGCACGGTTGGGTTGGAATTGCAAGCCACGACGATGTCCTTTGCTCATTAGACTCTGAGCTCGTAAATGTGGGCAGTCGCGCAGTCTGATTACCTGACAGCTCCGTAGTCTGTCGTACCGTGTGCTGGTCCTACACGGAATGCTGCCCAGGTGCCAGATGCAGGTGCCTCTGGCTGCACTGCACCGGGCTGTGGCCCACCTCAGGGGCTGCAGCTCTACTGCTCACCGAGCTAAACTTGCTGTGATTCGTGTCAGATATGGCTGACCGTGTGCGCCTGGCTGGATTTCACTGGTGGCATGTGTGCCCATCCCCCGTGACCACCCGCCTGCAGTCATCGTGAGCAACTCGGGCATGGTCCCTCACTACGTGGACCCGCTGACCCACCTGGCCCTGTACATGGCCGCGGTCGTGCACGACTACGAGCACGTGGGCCGCACCAACGACTTCCTCGTCAACTCCAGCCACCCGCTGGCCATGCTGTACAACGACCGCAGCCCCATGGAGAACCACCACTGCGCGGCGGCACTGTCGCTCATGACCCGCCCTGACATTGATCTGCCTGCACCCTTGGACAAGGTGAGGAGGTGCAAGCAGCACAGAGAATCAACAAAGCCAATGGCAGTGCACTGGCACTGTCGAACCAATTGGGAAGATCGCTAACAGTGCAGAGCAGAGAAGTTGAAATGGCAGTGCATGTGTTCCACCAACCCCCTGGTGCAGCCAATGGCCTGGTAACTCCAATCAGCCAGGGGCTCATGAGGCCTGTGGCAGGCTCGGGTGTGGCACATGTGGGAAAGTGCGATTGGGGAGCACCGTGGTTGCGACTAGCCAACTATCCAACGGTGGTGCTGCCAGGGAATCAACATGTGCCTGCGTCCTTTCCGACTGCACCCTGCTGCCTGCCTGCAGTCTGCTTAGATGCTGATTGTTTAACCAAGCATGTGGACTTCTTTGGTTGCCGCATGATGCAGGCTGAGCGTGACAAGCTGCGCAAGATGATCATTGAGCTGGTCCTGGGCACCGACATGAAGCAGCACCTGGTGCGCGTTTTTCACTGTGCGGCAGCATTTGTTTGCTTTGGTGGGGGATATTTGATCTTGGAGACTGCATGTATCCCGCACGCAGTCTCAAAGGCGATCTACAAAGCCCAATATCCACAACACATGTTCTTGGGCCTTCATCATGCCTGCCATGGGCTGCCAGACCCACTGGCACTGTTACCCGACAGCAGTCCACGTTGCAGCAGCTCGCGCTCAGCTGTGCTCTTGCATGCACGGCCTGTTACGCAGAGCATCACCTCCCGCTTCACCACGGTGCACCGGATCGACGCGCAAGGCGCGCCTGCGGCCCACCCCGAGCCTCCTCCCCCTGCCCACCGCACGCCTGCCACCCACAAGGACAAGGACAAGGGCGGGCCCTTCAGGCGTCAGTCCCACACGCTGCACGCCTATGGCGACATTCTCGGGTCAAGTGATGTGAGTGTGACGCCCCTTGGCCTGCTGACTCCACTGGATGAGGCGGAGCGCCTGCTGAGCCTTCAGATGGCCCTGAAGTGCGCGGATGTGGGGCACATCGTGGAGGCGCTGGACACCCACAAGCGCTGGGTGGCTGCACTGGAGGAGGAGTTCTTCATGCAGGGTGATGCGGAGAAGGCCGCAGGCCTGCCCGTGTCCCCCCTGTTTGACCGCACCAAGCCGGGGGTGACCAAGAGCCAGCCGGGCTTCTTCGACTTTGTGGTGCTCCCGCTGTTCAAGGCGTTCACCACCATCTTCACCGGCTGCCACCCCCTCATGCTGCAGCTGGAGGCCAACCACCAGTACTGGAAGTCACTCACACCGCCCTCCCACATCAACACCTCCAATTCCAACGCTGCATCAGAAGGGGGAGGTCAGGCTGCTACTTCTGGCCAGCTAACTGCCCTGCCAGCAGCTGGCGAGAGGCCAGCCACAGCTGCTGGCTCGCATTCAGCCACAGCCACAGCCACAGCTCCAGCCCCTGCTGTGGCTGCACTGAAGCACAGCAAGTAATGAATCTGGCTTGGCGCATTTTGTCTATTGATAATGAATGCCTATGGAGCTGTATTACACCTTGTGCTCGTGGAGGGTTTGATGGAGCGAGGCCCGCAGCCAGGCATGTGACCAAGCTAAGTTCAGCAGTGGGCATGTGTAGGCTGTAGTGGCGTGCCAGCAAGAAATCTGATGTGAATTCAACTTAAGGGCTTAAGTGAAGTTCCCGGAGCGACAAGGGTGCACATGGATAGCACCAGGGTGTACTGTCGGATGCATTATCATTGGCTTGCCCTGTGCTTGCAGCTCCTGTTTCCTACAGCAGGCAGTACGTACCTGAGGCCTGAGCGTTGCTTGCTGTGCTTATATTCCAGAGCCTGGCAGGTTCACAGATTATCGGTCGGGAGTATCGTGGGTTTGATCATCAGGATGCTGACTGCAGCCTGCACTTGTTCAAGTGGCTGCCCCACTGATCTGGAAGGCTGCATCAGTGCGCTCCGGTTCCACTCCGGTCTCACTTTGAACTATTTATACAAAGGTCAAGGTTATGTGTGGGATCTGGTAGCACTGCATGGGACGTGACACGTGTCTTTCATGATTACTGCAACAGAACTGCTGGCTACCTTAGCCGCTGCTCTGCT
>QAXD01000164.1:763052-795826 GCA_004335575.1 Haematococcus sp. NG2 | reverse complement strand
CCCCTCCCAGCGCTGTGCGTACACTGCTGGGGGTGAAAGGGCCAGGGTCACACATGAGGGCCTGTGTACGCACTAGGCTCACTACACAGGCACAGTAAAATTTAGCTGGGAGCAGGATGGCCAGAGCACGTCCAAGCAGGAAGCTGACACACGCTGGTGTCATAGCACGCTGGATTGCGACGCACGAGTCAAGAAGCAGGTAGCACATCAACACGACTTGCCTACCAACATGTTGCTTTGCGCGTTTGGATGAAAGAAACAGTAGAACACACTCTGTGCTACTGCATATATTCTGCGTGTAAACAGCCCAAACAGGGATGCCGTGCGAACACATGCCACAAGTCACCAGGTTTTGCTGTGGGTGGATCTATGTCACCTTGCTCACAGAGTTCCTCCCATCCATCCTTGCTTACGGCTGCTGTCCAGTTGGAAATACACTCAGCCAGTCGTTGATTGAGATTTGAATCATACATACATCCAGTCTACCAGCTAAGCCGGCTCCAGTATCTATCAGTGCGCTGTGCATGTGAACCAGTTACGCCGCGCCCCCACACATGTGTGAGCAAAGAAAACGAAATGGAATCTTGATAAGCTTGAGGCTGGGGAGCAAACACCTACACATGTTTCCTTTCTCTTCGTTCTTCCCTGTGCAACCTATCAATCTCTACACATGCACACCTCCCCAGCCAGAACAGGGTATTCGTCAGGGGCACCACAAAGTGCATGCACGCACACACACACTATCCAAAGTGGTGTTTTGATTAGAGGCCGCCCTTAGGCGGCAAAGCACGCGACAGCACATACACACTCCGTTGATTGCGCCAATCCTGCTGCATTGAGCTTTGGCAGTGGGTGAGCTCGGGTTACGACAGCTCTACCGAGTTCTACTGAGCACTGCGAACTCTACCGAACTGTACCGAACACTCTACCAAACTCCCCAAGCAGCTCCACTGCATCACGTACTTCTCACACAAGTGCTCCTCCCCCAGACAACAGGCACCCAGCTGCTAAGTGAGCGTATTCATGCAGCTTTAGCTTGCCACTGCTGCTCAACAAGCCCTGGTGCAGTGCTGTCTGTGTCAGACTGTCAGTCATCAATGTAGATCGGCTCCATCTTGACCACCACTGGCTGAGCATTAGCACCAGGCAGGACCTGGCCAGCACCTGCTGGGCTGCGTGCACCAGCACCAGCACCAGCACCAGCACCAGCACCTGTGCCACGCGCTGCATGTCGCGCAGAAGCTGCCCCTGCCTGGACCACATCATCCTCATCGCTGCTGTGCGTGAGGTCGATGACCATCTCGGGCACCTTCCTGGCTCGTGGGGTTGCTGGCCGCGTGTAAGATGCTGGCAGTGGCTGTTGGGGGGAGGGTGCTGAAGGGAGCGCAGGTGAAGATGGGTGGGGCATAGGGGCTGCTGCTGCCGCTGCCGCTGCGGCTGGCGGAGAGGGTGGCAGCACATCGCTCCCTGCAACACTCCCTGATGCGAGTGGCGGTGCTGCACCTGCCGGGTCGTCAGCGCCCGTGGCTGCATCTGCTGGCAACGCAGGGGCTGCACGCTTGGCACCTGCATAATGTGTGTTGGTGTTGCCTGAGGCCAGCGGACCTGGTGCTAAGGGCACGGCTGTGGCAGGTGGAGCGGACAGTGCCGTGGATGTTGGTGCGCCGGCTGCAGGGCCGGCAGCTGCCAGGGCAGGTGCTGTCTGAGCCAGGGAGGGTTCAGCACGTGGCACTGCACACGGTGTGCCTGTGGCTGGACCGCCCGGCATGGCTGCACCAGCAGCTGCAGGGGATGCCGCTGCGCGGGGGCTGGGCGCTGCAAGCGCCTTGGCAGGAGACGCTGCAGGAGCCCTGCTGGCTGTAGCCTCTACGTTGGTTCTTTGCCTTTGAGGTGTGACTTCCAGTACCGTGCAAGGCGGCACCTGCAACGCTCCAAGGCCCTCACTCTCACCCGGCAGGGGGCTGGCCACTGTGGGCCGGCAGCTGGTGGCTGCGCCAGCCTCGGCACAGGACGCCGCCGCCGCCATGGAGGGTGATGCGTGGCACGCCGCAACCTCTGGGCACGCCGCATGCTCCCTGCTGCCCGCATGCTCCCTGCTGTCCGCATGCACATTGCATGCATGCTGGTTGTCGTCCCCATGCTCGTTGCCATCCGCATACTCCTTGCCGTCCGCATGCTCGTTGCCCTCTGCATGCTCGTTGCATGCATGCACGTTGCATGCAGGTGAGTTGCCACCCGCATGCTCCCTGCTGCCCGCATGCTGGTTGCATGCATGCACGTTGCATGCAGGTGAGCTGACTGCTGCAGGGACCTGGTCGCCTGTGGGTGGGGCAGCACTGGGCGTGGCCGCTGCAGGTGGCAAGGGCGCAGCAAGGGCTGCAGGGGGGGGCAGCGTGGCTGCAGGGGGTAACAGTGTTGCTGCAGGGGGTAACAGTGTGGCTGCAGGGGGGGACAGTGTGGCTGCACACAGGTGCGCGGCAGCGGGTGCAGTGAGCTGGGCTGGTGATGGGTCCCTGGCCCCTGGGACATGAGCCACAGCAGCAGCCTCGGTCCCTACACACCCTGGGCCCTGGCTTGGTGGCGTGGGGGACTGAGCGTGCGGCTGCGGTGTGGCTGCGACAGCATTGATATCGGCCGGGACTGCGACCGTTGTCGGTGCGGCCGCTCCGCCAGACGTGCTTGGCCCCATGCCCCCAGTGGGGCAGGTGGCTGCTGGGGCCGTACATGTCCCTGTTCCTGCCAGTGGCTCTGCATCATGCCCTGCCCGTGGTGCTGCTGCTTGCGCAGGTGCGGCTGCTTCGGTGGCCAGTGCAACTGTTAGCCCAGGCGTTGCACTCGCTGTTGGCTGCTGTTCACCAGGCACTGTGCCTGGGGCCAGCGTTTCCATGCGGCATGCTGCGGCAGCTAAGGGGCTTGTGGCTGGGGCAGGGTCAGGTGCTGGTGATGGAAGTGCGCTGCGTGGTGATGGTGCCACCCGTGACGCACCGGCTGGGCTGTCTGCTTGGCTGCGCGGGCTGCGCACAGCTGTTGTGCTGCGCCCTGCCTCGTGCCCCGCACTCACAGCAGGCGGTGCGTGCGTTGACTCAGCTGCTGGTGTGGGTGCAGCAGCCTCCGTGCCACCCTGTCCCACGCCTTGCTCGCTGACCAGCATGCCTGGGGCAGGGTGTAGCGCCATGAGCGCAGCATCTGCACCAGGTATCGTGGTGCCCAAAGCCTCTCCGGCCATGCCTGCCCCTGCGGCTGCCACCTGCGCTGCCTCACTGCCAGATGCTGGCATGGGCTCAACGTCCTGCATGCCCACATCTGTCCGTGTATCCACACCTATCCCAGCATCCGTACTTGTCCCAGCATCCACACCTGTCCCGACATCATCGTCACCTGATGCGCAGCCACCTGCTGCAGGTGAGCCTGACTGGCTAGGCGTGGCTTCGCCTGCATCACCACTTGGGCTGCTGGGGCCGCCCACCTCTGTGGCCTGTGCCTGGGGCTCAGGGCTGGGGGAGCGGTCGCCCTCTTCAGACGTCAGCGTGAGCACAGCAGTGACTGCGGGTCTGACCTGCTCCTCCTCACCTGCCGCGTCCACCTCCATCTGCAAAGGCCCCTCCTCCACTGCACCATCTGCGGCCAGGGCCGGTGCTGCCAGCTGCACCGCTTGCATTGCTGCCGGGGCAGCCTCCGGCTGTGCTGCACATGCCGGACCGGCCGGCTCCGGGACCGCCTGCTCCACCAGCGCCTGCTGGGCCTGCTGCGGCACCGCCTGCTGAATGGGCATGGGGGCTGGGTGAACGGCGGCGAACGTGCTCTTGCGCGCAGTGAGCTTCAGGCGCGGCCCAGAGGGATGCAGTGCGGCAGCCGTACGCTCGCGGCCCACCTGCAGGTACCGTGCACCATGATGCCACCATGATGGGATGCCACCATGATGGGATGCCACCATGATGCCACCATGATGCCACCATGATGGGTTGAAGCTGGTGCCAGCAGTCCCAAGCGTTTGTTGTAGTAACATTTGCATTGTGCAGAGGGTGGAGGTCGTGCCAACAGTCCCAGGCATTTGTTTCAGTATCATTTGCATGATTGTACCGTGATAACATATGAGCATGGGTATGTGCAACCCGTGCTGTATGAGTATGCACTTGTCCACAGCCGGAAACCCTAGGCGTGCGCATGCCAAGCCAAACCTGGGGGCTTGTGTATGAGCAGCATGAAAGCAAGCCATGGTATGCTCTACGCTGTCCATGGAACGCAACGCACCTTGCCCTGGCAGTTCTTGGCACCGCATGCACACTGGATTGCGGCATACGACTCGCCATAGCCTGCACCCAGGCAGCATGCGGGGCACAAGTCAATCATGTGCTCACTCACATAAATCATCACACGACATCAAGGTCTGAAGCTGCAAGTCAGCACTCACTGTATGTTAACTCCGTGCCTGCCTTGATGTTCTTGATCGCAAACAATGCCTGTGCGGCAAGTGCAAAGAATGGTGAACATCTGCTGTCCATCTGTATGTGCCTCAGTACTTCAGCAGAAGTCCAGGAAAAGCCTTGGGCACACAACACGCATGGCGTTGCAAACACAAAACACCCAACGCAGTTGGCGCACGCACCACATAGTAGTAGACCAAGTTATCACCCAGCTTGGTGAACACCGGCTGGGGCTGGAGGTTTGGGTCGCAGCTGCAAGCAAGGCAACGCCCACACGATTGTCAGAAACGGCTGATGTTGAATGCGGCTGGTGGCAAACACATGCGAGCATTGCGGCCACACTGGAAAGGTTCCTGGCTGGTCTCGCTTTCACACACACGCACGCACGTTCGCATGCACAACACCTCCCCTAACCCCCAGCCCCCCCCACACACCACCAAACCCCGCACACACCACTGACCCCCGCACACACCACAGACCCCCCCCCACACACCACCGACCCCACACACACCTGTGGTTGATGAAGCGGTTTAGGGCTTTGGGGTTTTAGGGTTTAGGGTTTAGGATTTTAGGGTGTAGGGTTTTAGGATTTAGGGTTTAGGGTGATCACGCACCTGTGGTTGATGAAGCGCGCCACGTTCCCCACGTGCTTGGCGTCAATGGAGAGGAGGGCCTCGAACCCTTCCGACTCCTCCATTTGGTCTGGTGTGGCTGGTGCGACCGGTGGGGTGGGGGATGAGCGCAGGCCTGCAGCCTGCCCAGGCCCTGGAGGGTTTGCCTGGGGCGCCCCAGCCGAGGTGCCACCACATGCACTCGCGCTTGCATGCCCAGCTGCAGCCCCATCCAGGGCTGCATGGTCTTGGCCTCGAGGCGGCTGATTGGCTGCTTGTGGCCCCTGCCCCTCCGGCTCCTCATCCCCAGGTGGTGTGGACACGCCCAGCGCTGCCTGGTCTGTGGGCTTGCTGCTTGAGCTGTCCCCTCCCACCTGGCACGCGCGCCCCTCTGCTTCACCCATCCCACACTCCGTTGCAGCGGCTGCTGGCCCAGCAGCTGCAACCCCTGAGGCCGCAGCAGATGGAGGCTGTGGGGGAGCAGGGCACGTGCTGTACATCCGCACTGCTGCAGCAAGGTTGCGCGGCGGTGGGGAGGGCAGGCGGTGCGTTGCATGGAACACGGTGGGGTTCTCGTGGATCTCACTCTCCATTTTCTGCGTGAGGCAAAATGGTTGGCAAAGCACATCACGCAGCGCGTTGGGTTCAGGGCCCACTTTCTCAAGGATGATCGCGACGCCTCCAGGGCCAGTATGAGTGTGATAGCCATCAACATGTGATGCTAGTTGATGCTAGTTGTAAATAGTGAATAGTTGTTGATGCTAGTTGTGAAGAAAGTGGGCACTGGTTATCCTAACGGGTGTGGTGCATGGCAACCCATGCTGAAGCCCTCAGTCTGCGCACGACCTGCCAAGTAGACCATGCACGCTGCCACTTACGGTGTAGCGGATGGCAAAGTGGTCCAGGCCGTAGATGTAGTCATCGGCCGCATGCAGCTTCTCCGCTTGCTCCTCCGTGATGACCTTGCCGATGTAGCACGTCACAAAGGTGCCGGACGAGATGTCCTCAGCACATGTCACGCCCCACCCCTTCTTGGCAGAGATCTTGCGCACCTCCAGGGGCAGCTGCACACCACGTGCCACCTGCCACCACCAGCCACAGCACATCCCAATCATCGTCATGGGTTATACAGTATCACCACCATGCATGCTACCATCTGGTGCCCAGCCACAATACAAGAGGCAACGAAGGCGTGTAAAGACAGCTGTCCGTCAAATGTCCGTACACGGCGTGTTGGACAGCACATGCAGTGTAGGACACCCACCACTTTATTGCGCGCACACAGTTTGCTGGTGCAGCTCGGCCCGCACTCATGCACACCATCTTCATCCCCAATCAACAGTTGTCCCTGAGCGTGAGGAGTGGACCGTGACAAGTAACGGTTGAGCAGTACGTGCACAGTACGATGAAACAGAACACCGGGACAACACAACAGAAGCAGTTTTAAACCAGGAACGGTAGCACACGCACAATGCATGTTCGGGCCAAGCCAGGCACATGCACACCTGGCGATTGTAGTTGACCTTGTCGATGCGCCTGTGCGCAGGGTGATTGCGCGGGATCTTCTTGTCCTGCTCAAACATGCGCTCATTGAACTGCCGGGCACATGTGCACCCACGGAACTCCGCCATGCGCCGGCGCTCAGCCGCCACGATTGGTGCCACCTGCACATGCAGCCATGGTAGATGTGGGCGCATTTATGCACAACAATTTGTGGATACAGGCATACAAGTAACATTAAATCAAATAACAGGCCACAGGCCAGCTAATGACTGGCATTCCACGTCACACGCACTTGCTGCTCCGCGTCCTTGTCCCACACATAGTCCGCAGTGTACTCAATCTTGGGCACCCCTTCCTTGTCATGCGTGTTGATGACCGGGATGGGCACTGCCTCCTTGCCTCCAGCAATGTCAGCACACAGCAGCCCCTTGAGCTTCTTCACCTGACCCAGGCGCGCCTGCAAGCAGGGCAGCGCAAAAGCAACCCTCCTAAAACATGTGGTCGAACCACCATGGTGGTGACCAGGATAGCTCGCCATGCACAGATGAAGTTTGCTCAAGATACTTAGAAAATAGATACGCACCTTGTACTTTGCAGTGTCTCTCAGGTCCACACCTGGCTCCTCTGCAGGCTGCAGCTTCTGCAGCTTTGACCGCGCCTCTGGTTTTGCCTCTGGTTTTGCCGCACGCTTCCGCTTGCCTGTGGGCTTGGGCTGCTCTGGCTCTGCATACTCCTCAGCCTCGTCCTCCGATTCTGATGCATCACGCTGCGCAAGCTTGATTTGGGCTTGGTGATACTTCTTGAGGCACTCGAACTGGACCTGTGCATCCCATCAAACAGGTCAGTCACACAGACCATCACAGCAGCAAAGCAAAATGAGCCAATGAGCATCACATCATACAATGTTGCTCACTACTTGTGAAGTGGTGTGATGAAGTCAATGTAACGTTGTGCACGCAAGGGAGCAACCACATAAGCCGCCTGCCAAATTCTCCCAGTTCTTGTACTGCCGTATCTTGTACTGCCACATATTGTACTGCCACACACCTTGGTGGATACAATGCTGTGGCCCGGCACTCCCTTCAAACGAAACTGGCAAACCAAGGGCCCATCCTTGGATCGCTGCAATACATAAGGGATCAAATGGACACACATCAGCATCTGAGGAGGTCAGGGCGGTCCATTGTCAACATCTCCCCCATGCAATGAAGTTGTTCTCATACGAACTCCATGAGATGGCACTTCCATCAGGTCACGGCAGGAGCACTCACCACAAGCTCAGGCTCCTCACAAACCAGGTACAGGCCCTCATACACATAGGTGCGGTCCGGCTTAGCGCGAATCAGTCGAATGGGGGTGCGCGTCTGGTATGCTACCAGCATGCCCTTGTTGCTAGGCTCATCAAAGGTCTGGTCCTCGATTTGCTTCTTCTGCTTGTCTTGGCCACCAGTGCCTGTGTATGTGATGATCTCCCCTTCATCTACAAGCATGGAACACGTCACCAAATATCAGTGTGAGGATGTTGAAATCTGGCGTCAGGCAGTCACACATGAGTACAAGCGTTGGGGTGTGCCCAGCAGCAGCCAAAACCTTCCATGCACAAGCATAGCAACTCAACATGAGGAACACCAGGGTTCCAGCAGGTCTCTAACGGCCACAAATTTTACCCTGAGATATACAATCACTACGATTGAACGAAAGAGATCGCAGCATCCTTGGAGGCTCAAGTCGTCAAGGCAACGCATGGCTGCCCCGCTTGTACGCACCCTCATCATCCCCATAGCCGCCGGACAGCACGATGGCATATGCACCCCGCGGGTTGTCCTTCATGTCGATGCCTCCAAAGTACCTGTTGTGTAAGCCGACGCACCACAACTCCGCACGGCCGGTGAAGACGTCCCCAACCTGCAGCCCAACGTGCGGCACAGCAGATGGTGTCGGGGCTGGCTGTACGTATGTATACCTGACAGCAGCAAACAGCAGCATGTTGGTGCAGCTGAGCATGACAATGAGCAGTGGGCAGGGCAGGGGGCAAGCAGGGGGCAGCGCCTCCCATGCTGAACGAACCACCAGGGATCTGCACCCCTGATCTGCACCTTGATGCCAGGTATGTGCCCATGACGGCGATCTGGCAGCAATCCCTCGTCCTTCATTTGCGTGACTGCAGCACAGCAGCATGTCAAACCAATCAGCACACGAGAGCGCATGAGGGCAGTGTGCCCATCAGCATGCTGGCATGCACCAAGGTTTGCGACCCTGCTCCAGTCCCAAGCCAGCATGCGCATCTGCATCACTGACCAGCCTTCATGTCCGGCTTCACCACCGCCTTGCCACCCGCCTGCACATCCATGTGCCAATTGAACACGAACCTCAAGTTGAGAGCTTATGCTTATTGCATTCACTATCTGCTGCTCGCATGCAGCAGTTTGCCTTGTTGAAACCTGGACTCACCAGTGTCGTCTTCTTCCATCTTTGGTGATACTTGTCAAACACTTGACGAAGCTTGGCAATTTGTTCTTCGTCTGCCGGGGTGGTCGGTGGGGTGAAAATAGGGTCAAGTTCCATGTTGCGTCTATCAGCACAAAAACGTTTTCAGCCCATTTCTTTGGTTTACATCTGCTAATTCTTAACCGGCAGGTGCCCCCATTTGTCCTTGACCAGGTTACACGAGTCCTCACTTCTCGGTCCGAATCTGGAAGCGTTGTTGACAAGCTTGAAACTTGATTATGGCTTGGTATCGCATGAATTTCATAGCCCGTGGTTCCCCCGAGTTGTGTACATCCAGCTGTCGCACAATCGAGATCATCAAGGTAGAGCCGTACGGCGCAGTTCCTCCACCTGCACCATGCAGCATGCGTCATGGCCCAGATCATGCCTATGCCTGCATTGCAGCCCAATGACTGCGTGCAGCAGACTGAACCCGAATGATACCTGATGAAAAACCTGAGCCATGCTGCCCTGAACTACACCCGTACCTGTGTTGCCAGCGATTGGTAGCGTTGCTTCATCTCCTCAAGGTCTGTAGTACACTTGGCGCACCTGGACCGACCAGTTGGCAGGCAGTAGCGTGTGGCGTGCCTGGTAGCTGAACAGGTTTGAATCTGGTACACATGGTACGCAAGGTCTGGCTGCAAGCAGCATGCAGCACAGCGCTCCCCTTTCGCCCACTGTGAAATGACTCACGCATTGACCGCAGTGGCTGTGTGGCTGTCAGCATCCTCCTGTTGTGCCTTGATCAGCTTGCTGAAATCTCCCAGGCCTGGCAACGGCTTCGCAGCTGCCAGGTACCTGTGTGCACCACCATCATGGCGGGTGGGCACCAGCAGGGATCAACGTGGTTGGACTTGAGCAAAGCAGTGCACTGAATCAAATCACAGCAAACACACCACCAAGGCCAGCCTCACATTAACCGCACGACTGTTGCAGCGCTCACCAATAGGAAGCCAAAATGGTGATGCGCTTGACAGGCATGACAAAGATGCCCTCCCTTTTGGTCTCCAGAGACTCAAGCGCGTGAACAACGTCCATGCCCCGTGTCACCTTGCTGAAAGTGTGGGGCACCCCGCAGGCATATACTAAAGAGATGTGTGCACATGGTTGCGGGCCTGTCTTTGAGATGCACCATTCATCCAGGTGCATGGTACAATGCAGCAACGGCAGAAGCAGCAACAATACAGCCCCCTAGGGACTCACAGGGGACGTAAAGCGTACAAAAAGTGCGGGGGGACTTCGCGCCACACATAATGACAGCAATGCACCCACCCAAACACTGCGTAGCGTTTGTCCAGCCCAGGTTGGGGCCCCAGCATGATGGAGAACGAGGAGCCTCCAGAGTGGGGATCATCTCCCTTGGCTAACGAAAGGGATCCTGTATTTGAGTGGTAAGGGCCGTACGCATGATCGTCAGTAAGGCAAGGGGCAGCCCTGTGAACGGCAGCCAGGATCACTGCACATTGCTGCTACTCCCCCGCAGCCATAAGTACAATTTGCCGTGCGTCAATGGTGCAAGCTGTGCATGTTCGCTTGCAGCCTACTGCGCTTGTTGGAAGACAGCTACCAGCAGCGCTGCTTCAACGAAGCCAAAAGGGCAGCAGGGATGGTCGACAAGTAGCTTAGGCAGCCAACTAAGTGGGGGGGCACAAACCTTCCTCATGCTTGCTCACACCATCCACCCACTCAAAGGGCACTGTTGCCGTCGCCAACTCCTGCAGACATAACAGCAGCACATCAAAGAATTCAGCTGCTTGCCTGAAGTCTGATGAACAATTTACTAGGCGAAGACCATCTAGAAGTTTGAAGCTGTCATAACTCCTGCTTAAAGTTCCAGGGATGGATCGCAACAGTACCGCATCATCTGGCGGAGCTGTAATCATGGCACTACTGCTGACATATTAACAATACGGCGTTTCACAGATGTTTCTGCATGCCGGAGCCTGACAGTCATTAGCCAAACATCTAGAGCCCAGAAAAATAGCCCTGAATACTGGGAGCCGTCCCACTACAACACATAGCACCCTGTTAGAAGCACACACTGCAGAGGCAACAGCTAANNGGGCGGGACGGGCGTCAGGCCTGGGAGCCCAAGGGATGGGTGGTGTACCAAACCAGCTGCGCCTGTGTAATGCGCACCACCTCCAGAGTGCAGGGCATAGGGAGCAGCAAAGTATGCTGAACTTATGACATTATGAAATTATGACATTATGACATCACAACGAATATGATGACGCTCCAGCCGCTGGACGGCAAGACAGCACACACCTTTTGTTCAGGGCTGAGTGGGGCAGTGCGGCCGTACGCACAGTCTGCTGTCTGCGCCACGAACCCCTGCACGTAGAAACGAACCCAGCACGCGCACGCGTGCATGATATCCAGCAATGCATTCCCACTCAATGCACCTGTGCAACCTGTGCACAGTGGACCCATTCTGCCTGTATGATCAGAGAAGCGCAGACCAGCAAGTGATCCAGGTGCCCCACTGACTTTGTCGACGCGGAAGAAGTGGTTGGTTGTGTACAACCCCATCTGCACACACTTGAAGATGTGGGCTGTTGTTTCTGGGGCTATCTGCAGGAGGGGGCAGGCAGCATGCAGCCATGCACACATGTGCGATGGGCCAACATGCAAGCAGAATGCACACGTGGCATGCATGTGCAGCATGAACCATGCCACACAACAGCTTCAACCGATCATCTTCATTAGTTGCAGAGAATGGCGTACAGATGAGGGCAGCACAAACACACAGGAGGCGAAGCAGGAGATGATGGTGTGTTTGGTCAGAGAGCGATGGTTGATCGCCTACCTCTGGATAGAGCGCCATTTCAATATCTCCCGTCTCCAGCTGAAACACGATGCGCTCATCGCTCAACCGCAATGTTGGAAGCCCATCAACCCCGAGAACAACAAACAACAATAACGAGAAAGGGTGCAACTTCATGATTATTCGTTATTGCACTTGGTTGCAGCACAGCATCATGTGAAACGTCTAGGGTTTTGATCTCTGTTGATGGTTTTAGCCTCTTGCGCTGATCAGCCGACTGGTCTGGTTTCAGGAGTAGGTATGTTGCTGCAGCATGTTATCATAATCACACAGCAGTACAGCAGCTGTTTTTGGAGGTAATCCGCTCAAGTTTCGAGCTAGCAGGCTCCCGCAGCATCGTCCATGTGTTCAACCCCACCGTCATCACCATGAGTTTGGTGTTGAACTACCTGCATACGAGATCTGTAGGGGATCGCGACTGCGGCTGGCCCAGGTGACTCAACAGTGCTCTATCACTGCTGCTCCTCTATGCTGCGTGCCGTGGCTGCACGCTCACGTTCCAGCAAGGTGCGCAGTGCCAGCAGCATGCCGCGCGGCAGCACACCCCCTCGTGCAAGCCCGCCACGCCCTGCCGCTGGCCCCGTACTGCAGTCTGGTGCACAGTCAGCTGTACCCCCGCCCTGGCCGCAGTGAGCAGCAGCTGCTGGCTCTGTGCCTGCTGCATGCAGCTGTGCCTCAACAGCAGCCAGCCCAGCGTCCAACTGCGCCAGCCCGCGCTGGACCGCGTCAGCCGCAGCCTCATGCGCGGCCATCACCGCCTCCGCCTCTGCTTGCCTGGGGGTTGCAAGGTAGGCCACAGCGTCGTGCACAAGGGCCAGGTACACAAGCAGAATGTCATACAAGGGCCTGTGCTGCATGCAGTGTTGGGAAGTGAGCCTGACAGATGACAGATCTGGAGCCAAGGCTGTTGAGCAGGCAGCTGCTGATAACACAGCTAATGCAGGAAGCTGGTACAGAGGATCCTGAGCCCTCACATGCAATTTATGGTGTTGGGCAAGGATCATACAGCGTGCGCACACCCTATCCCCGCGCACCTGGCTTGAGCAGATGAGTGTGGGGACAGCTGCCCACCAAACTGCTGACCGTCGGCTGCGTTGCAGGCGGCCGCCTCCTTGCATGCGCGCCATGCCGAGACCCAGGGCAGGGCCACCTGTGATACCTGGGGCTGGCTACTTGCAGTGTCTGAGGGCACGAAGCCGTAGCACGCCATCCATGCTGCATGCGCGTGGTTGAAATGACGAGGGGCATGAGCACAACGTGTATGATGGATGTCATACGATGCATCAGCAGCAAGAACCCAATCCCCACGGACTAGCGCAGTCATTTCTGGGAGCAGCTTAGTCATGTGTAGGTAATTTGAATGCATGCAGTTGCTGCATGCACAGCCCTGATGGCAGCCTTAAGAAATGCCACCACGACCCCCTTACCCCCAGCACACACACGCATACTTCCTGTCAGCGTGGGGTGCCAGAAAACTCCTGGCCCACTCGCAGCGCTTGAAATGTGTGACTTTGTGGGCGCTACAGAAGTGCACATCTAGCTGGCTTTCCCCATCCCAGCGGCAGGGCAGTGCGGCCCTCAGCTGTGCCTCAGTCCCACAAGTGCAATGCTGTAAGCGCGCACCTTCGTCGTGCGTGTGGGAGCAGTAGTTCCACAGCAGCTCAGTGCCTGGGGCCAGCGGGCGTGTGGCGTAGCAGACAAACAAGCGGCGCTGTGTGCTCTGCTGCCGCCGCAGCCGCCGGGGCTGTCGCCGCCTGCCGCGCGTTTTCGAAGCAGCGCTGGACTCATCGCCACTGTCATCCTCATCCGAGTCGTTTTCGCTACTTCCCTCCTCATCCTCCCCCTCCTCCCCCTCACTGCTGCTCTCCTCCTGCCCACTGCCCTCCTCCTCCTCCTCCTCCACATCCTGGCCCCGGCAGTTTCTTCTTGTTCGGCCATCCTCATGTGCTGCCCTTCTCCTCCCGCTGCTTCCCCCCTGCCATGCACCCTCTGTGTCTGTGCCTCCCTCCGCCTCTGTTGTGTCCCACTGGCCCTCATCCTCCTCATCACTTTCAGAGCTAGCCTCACTCTGCTGCACTTGACTCTCCTCTTCCTCCTCCTGCCCCTCGTCCTCCTCACTGCCATCCTCGCTGCTGTCCTCTTCGCCATCGCTGTCGCGGCTGCCACTGCTGCTGCTACTGCTGCTGCTGCTGCTGCTGCTGTGGCGGCGGCTGGACTGCCCGCCTGGGACGTCCTCCACCCTGTGGTATGCAAGTAAGTAAACACTCGCCAGCTCAGCCGGATGGACGAGCTTGTTTGTTACAATGACAACAAAGATCTGTTAACTGAAGTGCTGCGGCGTGGTTCTCCCCATTGCAGCAAGGTGTGGACACAGGCCAACACAACCATCAGCATCCAAAGCAACCACCACAGGTGCTGATGCCCACGCACAACCAGCACAAGCTCACCTTGCCATACACACCACGTTGGGCGGGTGACTGTGGTTCAGCAGGTCTGCGCGACCAGATGAACGCGTGAAGTGGCGACAAGCACAGCATCACAGGTCATGCCACCACCAACCACGCACAAAGCACACGCATACGATCTGACAGCGGCTTAGGATATGCTGCGCATTGCAGATAGCTATGCCCTCCAAGATGCAGGACAGCGCACGCTTTTGTGGGCGCAGCATACAGCAGCAACAGGTGCCCCAGTTCACAACAGGTCCGCCATGGCACATGCAACATCCATCTCAGTTCAGCGCACCTGCCAAGGGTACAAATGTAGGTCCCGACCACAAGCCGATGGCTCGGGACCACACCAGTCCCCGCGCCCACGCGTACGCATCTTGCCAGGGCAGCAGCTGCCCTTGGCAAGGGACATACTGTGCTGCCATTTCCATCCCTTGCTGCATCTGGCTCGCATGCACCCGTGCCCCTTGCCCACATGTGTGCTGCCTCCAGTAGTAGTCTGCTGCAGGTGCCTCCTCCTCTAAGGCAGCACACTGCGCTGCCACTGCGTCCGCAAGCCTTGGCACTGCATGTTGTACAGCCCTCCAGGCAGCGTTGTCACCGTGCTGCCTCGCCCACAGCACAGGCAGTACGCACGAAAGGTGTTGTGGGGAGGGCAGGCAGTTGAGGTACGCCGCGTGCATCCTCCGGTCACCTGTGTCTGACACCAGGTCCAGCAGGAGGGCCAGGGCCAGCCCTGTGTGGGGCCTGAGCTCTGGGGGTGCCCCATCTCTGCCACTGCTGTCTGCTGCACGGCCATGGGACACAGCCGCCTGAGGGGCCTCATCAGGCTTTGCAAGGCTGGCATGTGCCAGGGCGTTGGCGGCTGCGGATGCGCTGGCTGCAGCCGTCTGCGTGCCAGCAGGGCACAGCGGCTCCAGCATGAGCGACCTGTGTGCATTTAGGGTTTAGCATTTAGGGTTTAGCATTTAGGGTTTAGCATTTAGGGCCAGCATGCAGCCACCCTACTGCCGGATGACATGCTGGTTGTGGCTTGCTCGAATCGGCCGGTATCGTGCATGCACCGTGTTACAGCACAGTCGCGTGGCTGGTTGTGCAGTTGTTACGCTGCTGTGAACTGTCACCAAAGGTTCAGGCTCAAGTTTATGCTGGGGCTCGTGGGCAGCGAGGGGTTCATTCTGCCCTTTGGCATGTAGGGCAATGCCTCTCAAATGGGCATGCACCTGGGAATGGCGAACAGCTCCTCATCCGGCGGCAGCCCCAGCAGCTTGTTGCTTGAGTTCATGTACCGCTCGTACTGCTGCCGCTGCTGCTGCTGCTGCTGCCGTGCTGTTGCATGCGTGTGCTGGGCATGAGCAGAAGGCCCTTCGTCCTCGCTGTCACTGCAGCTTGCATCTGATGGTGGTGAGCTGCCAGCTGATGGCCTATAGCGCGCCACGAAGAGGCCCAGGCCGCCTGCACATGGGTTCATGAGCCTTACGTGCATGAGGAGGCATAGCCGCAAGGCATGGACATGCGGATTGTGTGGTGGCACAGGCGCCATGTGCTCATTACTTGAGATGTGTGGGGATGAGTGGCGTCACATGCCGCTCGTCCCGGCAGCATGGGTATGGTAAATGAGTGCGCCAGGCCGGAAAGCAGACATGGAAGCACACCATGCGCGCGGCTGCAAATCATTCGCCACCCTACATGGTGACCGCCCGCAGCTTCAGCATCCATCTCCTACTACATCCCCCGCTCCTGCCCAAGCAGCTCCTGTGCAAGCGGGATACCCATCCGCCCACCATACTGGTCGCGCCGCACTCGCAGCAGGGGGTGCACTTGCGCGCCCTCAGCCCTCGCCTCCTCGCTGTCCCTCAGCCACCGCAGCAGTGCACGCGCAGCGCACAGCTGGGGGTCTGGATCATGCGAGCCCCTCATGTTGTTCATCTGCTGCATGTGCTCACAAAACGTATGGCCGTGCTGCGCTTCCAGATGGCTGGAGCTTGAAGCATGTGGTGCATGCGGCATGGAACCGCATGGTTTTAAAAAGCTATCCACATGACATGGCCTGGCCTACATGTGCTATGCAGTACATGCACACCGTCACAACTGGTCTACGCCAACACAGCCATTCACTATGTGTACAGATGCACAAATGCATTCCTGTGCTGTGATGGGGTGCCTTACCATGTTGCCATAAGGTCTGGAAGGGCAGATGAAGGACAAGTGAAGGGCAGGGTGTAAAGTTTCAATGAAATGGCAGGTGGATCAAGTGAAACACGAAGAGATTGTCTGCGCTTAATGAACTTGAACAAGGCGTGGTCCCCACTCGGACATAGCAGTACGCCCAGCAGTACCATGGCAAAAGCAAGGCCCTTGGTAGCGTGAGTGGGACCTTTTTTTCAGATGATTGCTGTAAACTAGCTTTGAGCGAGATGCCTCCCAAAAAGAAAGAAGAGGTCAAGGAGCCTCCGAAGGAGGACACAAATCCTTACGGCGTATTTGTTAACATTGATGTACCTACAGCTACGATCTCTCTTGTAAGCGGCACCTCGAAGTGTTGACTCTGGCTCAACCATTGTTTCTCGATTAAAGCTTTGGGCATATCACACCGTAGTACAAACGCGAATGGATTCTCCGGAGTGTGTTGCTGAATGGACATGCGCTGGTATGATGGCATGGTTGTCTCACGTACGTAGGCATCCAATGAAGACGGCAAAGAAGATACTGCGCAAGAATTACACAAGTTCTACCTGACTTGCACATACCCTGGTGATTTCCTCCCTCTCAAGAGTGAACCGGTACCAATCAGCGATGGGGCTGTGTTGAATCTCGCGTTCAAACAAAGGTTCAGGTGCGTGCATGGAGGTTTGTGAGTGTGCATGCGTTGTGCATGGATGGTGGCATGGCAACGGTGCTGGTACATGAGCGGGACCCTGGCTTGAAACAGCCAGGCATCAACAAGGGATCACAGCCGCAGCTGGGGGCAGCAGAGCACGGCAGCTCACCAGCTGACGTGCAGCCTTTACAACGGACATGCAGCAACAGGGCGCCTGGTAGCGCGCCGCTGTGGGAGAGCGGCAGCACGCCCAAAACAAACCAATCCTCATGCTTCCGCACACATGCGCGCATGTGTGCCGCCGTACGCATGTTTGGTTGTGTGCATGATGCGCACACACAGGCGGGAGGAGGGTCTGGATGCTCTGCATGTGCTGCTCAACACTCCCACACACCTCACGCTGCACCATGCGCCCTCCCACACGCCCCTGGCATCCGCCCCACTGGACCTGCTCCCCTTTGGCCTGGGGGAGCAGACCTTCAGCATCCCCAGCCTCAGCCTCACCCCGCTGCCCCCCGCACCACCCCCCACCCCCGCGGCCCCACGCCCCGCAGCGGGCAAGGGCAAGGACGCGGCCCCGCCCCCACCACCACCCACACCACCACCCTTACTGGCAGGCCCTGTGGTGCTTCAGGGCCTGCGTGTGTCACTCACGCAGCGGGTGGCACCAGCAGAGGGCACACCAGAGGCGGCAGCAGCAGCAGCCGCGCTGGCAGCCTTTGCAGAGGCACAGGCTTCGTACACCACGCCGGCTTCCTCACGACCAGGTGCAGCAATGGGTTCTCTGTGTGTGATGTCTCACACGTGCTGGGGTTTGAGTGAAGTCACGATGCTTTGTAAAGCCATGCCTATTGCCGCTGAAGCACTGGGGGTTTCTATGACTTTTGGACCCCAGACATGCTCTCAGTGTTTCTTCTGTCGTGCTGCACTGCGCTATGATGTTACCCCTGCCATTGTGCCATATGTGCGATCTGGTGTGCTGCGGGTGCAGGCACAAGCGCCGTATCACCAGCCAAGGGTGGCGCAGCAGCACCACCCACACCACCACCCCCACCCCCGCCCAAGCCTGTGCTGGATGAGAGTGCGCTGCCGGCCATGACGCCATTCAGGTGTGCACCAGCTGCTTTGCGGGAGGAAGAGTGTGTGTTCTACAAAGCAAGACGCGCTTGGCGCCTCGTCTGTGGTGTTGGCCCTTTTCCTGATGCCGATGCCACTGCGCCTGCTGTTCAGCTCTGCTGCACCAATGCACCAGTGTCATGATGGAGCATGGTTGCATTTGGTGCTCCCCAAGCGCGCTCTCATGCCACACCATGTACAAGAGGCTGTGTGAGCTGTGCGGCTGAGCAGTGATCCATACCTGAAGACCTCCCCCACACCGTTCCATGCATGCACATGCCCCATCCTGATCAAACACAAGATAGTATATAAGTAGTAGATATACGTAGTTGCCAGTCCCCCAACTACTCTTACGGCCAACCCTAATATCAACTGAATGCCACTGTGGTAGTGATCCATGTGGCATGTGGTGTCACTCAAGTGCAAGTATGTGATGCTCTTGGCACGGGGCAGGTATGTGGCGGAGGCTGACGCACCTGCCACCAATGTGGTGGACTTGGAGCTGGAGGGTCCGGGCCCAGTGCTGCCCCCTGGCCTGCAGGCAGCCAGCGATGTGGCGGGGGGGCGTGTGTCGCTGCTGGCTGCGCTGCCGCTGCCGGCACCGGGGCCCACACTGACAGTGCTGGGCGGAGCGGTGGGCAAGGATGGGGACGGGAACAGTAAGGTGCGCGCGCCCATGCAATGTGCTGTGTGGGACAGTGCGTGTTTGTTTCTGTGCACTGTGAGTGGGGTTGGGTGAGGAGACCTTGCGCCAAGCCTTTTTTTGTTTCACAGCCTGTTCAAGCGGTCAACGCTGTTGTGGCTCCCCAAAAGCGCTGGCTGCTGCATGTCAGGGGTTGCGTGCCTGAGTGGTAGGTGGCGAAGCAGCACCGGCAAGGCGCGTGATGTTGCGGCTCAACGCCTCAACCCCACACCTCCATCCGGTCAAGCAACACATGACGGACATGGGGATGACCTGCCTGCAGCCGACATAGCATCCCTGATCTTGCTGTTGCCAGGTGTCGTGGCCCAAGGGCGGTGCACGTGTGCGGCGCGTGATGAGCCCGGACGCAGTGGCTGCACTGGTGGCGCACTTGGATGCAGATGGGCAGCTGGGCGTGGAGGTGGCACGGTATGTCGGTGTGATGGTGCAGAACTGCAGATGTTGCTGGTTGTTGCTGACAATGTTTGGTTCTTAGCAGCCCGCTTCCTATTGCACGTGCCTGCCTGTCTGCTGTTGTTGTTGCTGCTGCTGCTGCTGCTGCTGCTATGGTGAGGTCATGGCCAGCATTTAGTGCACCGCTGCTCAGCTGGTTGTCAGGGACAATTGTACTGATAGCAAGCACGAAGAATGTGAGCTGTGGTGACGGTGTTTGAGGCACGGCGCCTGCTGCTTCAGCTGGCCAATGAGATCCTTGGCGGTCACTCTGCACATGTGTGCCTGACGTGTGACCTCACACGACAGGTACATGGGTGAGGATAAGGCGCTGGGCGACTCTCAGGCGGCGTTTGTCGCGTACCACGGTCGTGCTGTGGTGCGTGTGCTGAGCACTGAGGAGTATGGATCTCTGCATGCGTGCGCACAGCATTGTAAGGGATGCGGCGGTGTGGGCACATACCGACATACGGTATGAGTTCCTGCTGCGCCATACAGCAGCCGTCTGCATCACTACACATGTACACAACAACCGCGATTAGGATTGTTACTGCTGGTGGTTGGCTTGCTCCACGCAGCTGCCTGGTGTTGACGCGCTGCTGGAAGGGGGCACCACCCACTTGCCGGGGGGCGATGGCACCGCAGCTGGCAGCAGCAGCAGCAGCAGCAGTGAAGTGCCGTGGGTGAGCGCACCCCTCACAGCCTGGCCGTCAGGTGGGGAGCTGCTCTCCGCTCTGCCCCCCTACCCGGTCCCCGCTGCACCCAAGTTCAAGCCCATCGAGGACGTCCCCCCCGGGGCACCCAACGCGTGGGAGGCTGCGGGCTCGGGGCTGCGTGTGAGGCTGGCGTTTGCACGGCCCCTGGTGCCCCCATGGCAGCCGCCTCCGCCACCGGCGGTGGGCCTGGCAGTGCTGGTGCCGCAGCGCGACCTGCACCCTGCACCTCCCCCGCCCACCCCTGAGGAGGAGCTCAAAGCACAGGTAGGTGGTGTGCTCGGCACCAGGGCTGCGTGGTGGGGGCGACACTGCCGCGGTGCCATGTCTCCAGCTCACAGCTTGTTCGACATCCGACAATTACTTTCATCTACACTCGACCCGCTCAGCTGGCACTCAACTGCCTGCCCCTGCATCCTGAAATACGCGTGATCACTGGGCCTCGCAGCTTGCAAGGCGTCATGCCGCCCCTGGCCCATCGGCGTGCACGCAGGCCGGTACAGTGCTGCGGCAGCTGGCTGAGGTGTATGCAGCACACGTGGCGCAGCAGGGCGACACAGCGTCCGCGTCCGGCGTGCTGGGCCCTGACGGGCAGCGGCTGCGGCCTGAAAAGGTGCACAAGCGTCTGATCTGGGAGCTGAACACGAGTGGCAGGTACGGCCGGGGGGGGTGTGGTTCTGTTCTTTCTGATGCCTTCAGGCTCACGCTTTAGGCTTCACTGTTGCAAACGCTGGACACACCCTAAATTCGTTACAGTGGTGTCTTGCAGCACCATGGATGTATGATGCAGCATTTTGCTCAGTGGTTGAAAATCTTACATAGCATCAAAGGCACCCGGCGCCCTTCATTCAACCACCCGGCGCTGGTCAACGTGTCATGTCCCCTGCTCACAGGTACATCGCGATGCAGGAGAGCCTGAAGCCAGCGCTGGTGCGGTTGGTGCGTGAGCGGCTGGGGTGCTCGGGCAGCATGGGCCCCGTGGAGATGAGTGGGCAGTACAGCCAGCTGTACAAGGTGGTGCTGGGCCTCACACATGAGGCCGTGAATGAGGCTGCAGATGAGCGGCCGGTGGCCCCCGCCCGGCCACCAGTGCTGAGTGAGGAGCAGCTGGCGGAGCTGGTGCGCATTGTTTAGGGTTTAGGGTTTAGGGGGTGTGCGTGTAAAATGCATGCCAGATTGGCACATCCATGATGCCATGCCTGCTGTGGGAGTGCGTGTACAAGGCACGGCCAAATCTTGCATGGTGTGGCGTGTTTGTCTGATGGTTGTGGGAATTGGGCTGCAGGGGCTTTCCAGCAGCTGCATTGCTGCACCACACTTCATGCTCGCCACACAAGGGCAACAGACAGCCCTTGCCCACCAGTTCCGTCTTCAAAATCTGTTGTGTGCATCCCACTTCATCACAGCCGACTCCAATTCATCATACCCTGAGCTGTGTGTGTTATGAGCTTATGACACAACTCTGGAACTGCGGTGTGCAGGCGGAGCGTGCGGCATACGCTGAGGCAACCGGCGACACAAGGAGAGCGGCTGCTCTGCTGGCTGCACGCCGCGCATCTGACCCCGACCGTGTTGCACCGCACCTTGACATGGCCATGCAGGTAGGCACTCCGCCAGCAGTTCCATGCTGGTAGGAGCACACGCCAGAAAAGAGGAACCGCTCAATTTTACACCCTTGCATTGCAACGAATTTGCATGGCTAAGCAAGAAGCTGCATGACCAGGTCGGCACGTGTGGTACACCCTCCAGCTCGTGATCCCTTGACGCTGAGCCACATCCTACTCCCCTGCAATGCGATCCCTTCCCAGGCGGCGCGGCGCGGCGCGCATGCTGAGGCACTGGCGTCAGTGTGTGCAGCCCTGGCAGTGGATCCCGCCCATCAGGGCGCCTTGGCTGTGTGCACGGCACTGGCGCTTGGCGTGGCCATGGCGCAGGCCGCAGGGGCGGCAGGGAACACCTGCGGGGGAGGGGGTGCTGCAGGCGGGCGGGAGTGGGACCTGGCAGTGGCGGCCGGCCATGCACTGCTGTCGGTGAGCCGCGGCAGCTCCCTGGCCTGGGCCCTGCTGGCCCTCACATACCAGGCGGGCGGTGCAGCACACGCAGCATCAGCGGCATCCTGCCTCACAGAGCTGCGCCGCCGGGAGCGGGCGGCTCTCAAGGCGGCACACGCAGCGGCGGCTGCTGAGTCCATGGCCACTGAGGCGGCCCCTGGGAGCCTGGCAGGCATTGCAGAGGGAGCGGAAGGGGAGGACGGGGAGGCGGCTGCCTCTGGGGCTGCAGCCGGGGCAGAGCAGGGGGCGGGGTCCGGGCAGGCATCTGTGAGCGGCCGTGCCTCAGCCACCCCCGGGGGTACCGGCACGGGGAGTACCGCCACCGGCCCCGGCAGCGGCCGCCATGCATGGGATTGGTGCCAGGGCTGGGCGCGGCCCAGCGCTGTGCTGGGTGCACCCACGTGCGCGGCAGGTGCACTGCCCGCGTGGCTGTGTGCGCTGGAGCTGGGGCTGCTGCACGTGGCTGCGGCGGCACGTGCGCTCGCGCTGGGGCCCCTGCGGCGCTCAGCACAGCCCCTGGAACCCCTGGAGGTTGCACTGGCAGCCGCGCGCACACACATGCTTCAGCTGGTTCAGGAGCGCGCACATGCTGCAGCTGCTGCTGACGCGGCAGGCCCCGACGCGTCAGCAGGCACCGGAGGAGAGGGGCCTGCGGAAGAGGCGGCGGCAGAGGCTGCAGCGGCTGAGTCACCAGTGGCAGCCACACCGGCTGACTTGGCGGCTGAGGCAGCTGGGGCCATCAAGCACGCGCGGCGGCTGGCTGCAGCACTGGCAGATGCGGCGGGCGGCAGGGATGGTGTGCCGGATGTGCGGGCGCAGGTGCTGCAGGGGGATCTGGAGTGGGAACTGGCGCAGGGCTTTGCGGCCGCAGGGGATGCAGAGGCTTCCGGTCGGCACTTCACGCTTGCACGCGCCGCGTACCAAGCGGCGGTCGTTGCGTTGTCCGCGGCCAGCACCAGTGCTGCTGAGGTACTGCAGGTGGAGCATGAGGGGGCGGAGGCCAGTGGCGCAGGGGGGAGTGTTGTGGGAGCAGCTGGGACCATTGGTGCAGGAGGTGCACCAGTGCCTGGCCCCGAGTCAGGCACTGCAGCCGGGGCTAGGGAGGCGGCTCAGCTGGATGCCGCGCTGCTGCGCACGCACCTGCGCCTGGCACAGTCGTACCTGCAGCATGTGGGTGGCTCCGAGGGCGCGGCCTGCGCTTCGGATGTGTTTGCAAGCGCGGCACAGCGCTGGCCGCGGTGTGCTGCCGCATGGGCCGGCGCAGCGCGCGCAGCCGCCGCTGTTGGTGACGCCCTGCAGGCGGAGGTGTTCTGGGCACAGGCCAACCTTGTTGATGTGGAGGGCGGGGAGGTGTGGGCGGCCCTGGCAGCGGCGGCATGTGCTGCAGGCCGGCTCGCAGACGGAGGGGCGGCCTTGGAGCGCGCAGCTGCGTGCGCAGAGGCTGTGGCCCGAGATCCAGACGCTGCAACTGCCACGCCCCCCGCTGACCTGGTTGGGCTGCTGGTGGAGGCTGCGTGGGTGTGCAGCTCACGTGGGGATGTGGCGGCCGCGCTGAAATACTTGGGGCGCGGGTTGGCTGCACCTGGCGGCGACTGTTTCCAGGTACGTAGGCCCGGCCGTCAGTCAGGAGACACGTCGCAGACCATGGCATGCAGTGCCTGATGAACGTGGCATCGTACAAGTGCAGTAAGGTCGCACACCTGCTGCAGGGGTGGCACATTTCCCAAGTTGTTACACCCTCGCAGCTGTGGCCCAGCTTGCGGCTTACAGTAAAAGTTGAAACCACACATGAGAGAAGAGTGCCTTGCAGCTGTGCCTCTAAATGCGTGTAATGTTGTGCCCACCTGCAAGCCCCAGCGTTGCCGTTCTGTAATGCTTCTGCACGCCTCCTCTTGTTGAGGACACAAACGCCACAAGCAACTAACGCCATCAATGACCCTGACCCACCGCAGGTGCATGCACAGCTGGCATCTGCGCTATTGGGGCGGAAGGAGGTGCAGCGGGCACGCGCCCACCTTGCCGCCGCACGCACCCTTGCACAGGGTTCTGCAGACAAGGAAGCACTGGCAGCACTGGAGGCACGAGCAGCGGCAGGGGGCCTGTGATCTTGCAAGGGCTTTCGGGGTTTGGGTGTGGCTTTGTATGGCGTAATCAGCTGCTCATATATTGCTACAACTAAGGACAGCAGTAGTACGTCAGACGCACAATGAGCTGTGTGTCACATTCACATGTTGTTTCGGTGTCACCATTCATGTGTAACTGGGTCTCTTTGTCTCCTGTGCAACAAGCACGGTTTCTGTGATCCACAGTGTCACTCCTTGCCATTCTGTATCCTGTCAATGCAGACATGCTCGTTCTGTTACCTAGTCCTCAGCATGTACCCACAATGCCACCAACAATCCAGTCACTGCAGTGCACTCGTTATGGTGAACGCAGTCTTCTGAAGTTAATTTAGTGCCTGGAGCCTGCACAATATGGCCTGCACAATATGATTGAGCACACATGCACTTGGTTCACGCTGCTACCCAGCAACTGGCTGGCGTGCAGCATGCTGATGCACGCTGTTATATCAGTTGTAGATTGAAAGTCGGTTCTGCCTCCTGATGGAAGGTCGTTTCTGCCTCCTGATTGAAGGTCGTTTCTGCCAGGTGGGACCTGCGGCCCTGATCGTTGAGAGAGCTGACTCAAATGTGCTGGGTGAACGCGACCAGCTTCCTCAGGGAGGTGATATTGAGGGGCGTTTGACAAGCCGCAACATACAGTCGGTTAAAAAAGTACGTGCAAAGCTACGAGACGGCAGCAATCGTGCACATTCAGGATCAAGCATGATCAGCCCAAGCACATATACCTAAGAGGCACTAACATAGAGCGCGCACAGGTCAGTCCACCTGTTGTTGCCCCTTGGACGTGCCAGAGCCGCTAAACCCTAACTTGCAAGGGTGCATGCACATTGTATAGTCTGCAGCAGTATGCTGTTTTCCTGCCTGCACGTGTACGCAAACGTGTACTCACATTCATATCCATCATAACCATTATCCGACCCATATCGATGGTGACAGCCTGATTTCCTGATGCTGGCTGCGGGGCTGTATGCCTCCAATCGTTGCGGTCCGGTATGGTGCTCCAGGATGCTGCTTGCCTGTGAGCTCGTTCAAACCCTAAAGTCCTAACACACATCCTGCTTAGTGCGTTAGAAGTGGCCTCAAGATCTGCCAGAACCAAACAACTTACACACACTGTGGTCAGCACACAAGCAACAGCGAGCAGCAAGCATTTCCAAAGCATACCCACAACAATGGATTCTTAACCAACACACTGGTTTATGATAATAACCAGTACACCTCACTGCCGCTGAATTGTTGTATGCCACAACCCAGCACGCATGGAAAGGCAGCACACAGCAGGAGGCTGCTTGAGCTCAAGCCCTTAAGCCCGTCCTGGCCCTAATGGCCTGCACCCAGGACATAATTGAAGGTGTGAAAATGGAACACCAGCTGCCACAGCTGATGGTGCATCAGCAGGCAGCAGTAAGTGGGTTGAGCAATGGAAAAGAAGTGTGTATAAGTGCCGTGTAAAGCACCTTTCAGCAGGCAAGGTAAAAGAAAAAATAACAGCGGCAGTGCGTCACCCCTCACCCCTAACAGCTGTGTGGCCTGCAGTGCCCAATGGCACTTGCTGGGGCGGGCCGTCCAGAACTTCTAGACCGGGATAAGTTTCAGGTGGCAAAAGTCAAGCCAAGGATGAGGTGAATGGCATTAAATCCATCTTAAGTTGCAAGCCCTGAAACTGCACACTGTTTCCATGAACTGGAACCTCTGAATTGCACGCATAAACCACTGCCGGGTTGACCTCAAATGACTGCTAGACCACTCATTACGCACTGCTGACAAACCGTTCACGAGTCATCATCATAGCAGCACCAGAAGACCAGGAATCTGGCATTGGGCTGCTGAACATCTAATCAATTTGTGTGTGTTGTATGCCAAGACTACACGGCCTTGAAGCAGGCATAGGCAGAGTTGACATAAGAACAACACATGTTCCCAGTTCTGTGCTTCGCCATAATAGATGGTGGCACACATGAATTGTCATTGTACAGTGCTAGACTCCCACCATCGACATAATTAATTGTGCTCTAATCAACCAAAACAGTGGTAGCATCTTGTCCATTGGCTTGCAATCATGAAACAAATTCATGAAGCCTGACATGCGCACTTTCAAAACATGCCACCATCAACAAACAGGACAATATCCTCAGTTGAACATCACCTCGTGGCCAGTGCCATCTGGGGTGTGCAGGTAGACGTCATTGCCGCGCATGGTGAGGTGTGATGGAACGGCATACACCACCTGGTGCTGCAGCACGCTCTGCGCACCCTGTGGCATGGTGGCAGTGGTGATGCCGCTGGGCGGTGCGAGCACATTGGGCATCATCACCACCTGCTGCACTGGGCCAGCCAATCCAGCAGCCCCAGGTACAGCAACACGTGCAGGGCTCACTGCCAGCTGCAGTGCATGCGGAGCTGGGGCGACCGTGTTAGCCGCACCCGCTACGCCACCCATCAGCACCGTGCGCACCGCAGGCATCTCCCCCTCCATAAGCAGCGACTGCTCAGCCAGTGACACAGCAGCCAGGCGTGCATTGAGCGACTGTTTGGAGGTCGTGGCACTGTCGGTGTGGCGGCTGGAAGACGCCGTGCAGGAGGATGTGGCGGACAACTCATTGGGGCTAGGACGGGTAGGTCCATCTGTGCGCATGCACCACAGAGTCCAAGCTTATCAATTTTGAGGATACCGGCCACGAGCGGTCAGCCCTGGAGCGGTTCCACAAACCGTAGAGGCAGGTGCTACAAATTGGCACACAGGCCTTCAACATTCTACACGGCAGAGCACAACACAGACACAGATTCTGAAATACGAGTAGACACAATCGAGCCATACTCACATGCACAGCGCAGCCTCTTAGTGCTTGTGCTGGTGAGTGGCTGACTGCGGCCTGCCACAGCACGCCCGGAGGCACCAGCCTCCTCCTCGCACTCATCTGCCGCCGGACCACCCACCATCGCTTCATCGTCTGACTCGTGCGCACGCTTGTTTGACACGGCCATGGAGGGAGAGGGGGATGGGAAGCCTGCGGCCAGCATGGATGCATTGGTCGCGGCTTTGGGCTTGGGTGCGGTCTTGGGCGTGGACCGCAGCAGTGCGGGTGCAGGCTTGCAGCCGGAGTTGGGGTTGGTGGAGCCGTTCCTGCGTTGCGCATGGCACAGCAACAGGTAGATGAGAAAAATGGGCAGCACTACCCAATCAAGACTACTGCCAGGCAGGTACACACATGCCTTTCCATGATCTTTTGTCAATGCAGCATGATTGCACACCAATGGACTGAACAACTGCAGAATCCAAAGCATGCAGGCAGGCAGCAGCAGCAGTACTCACCACGCAGCTTTGGCCAGCAGCTGGGCGCTGCCCACAGTGCGCGGCTTGGCCACGCTTTTCACGCGCTCCAATGGCAGTGGGGTGGCCGCTGCCTTGGCCTCCAGCAGAGCCAAACGCTCATCCGTCTTGCGCTGGTGCTCCTCGATCTTGCGCTGGATGGCCTGGTCCTCGTGCTCCTTGGCACTAAAACGATCCTGCAGGCCCTGGATATCTTGCCTGAAGCCTCGCAGCTCAGATGCCACTGCCTTGTTGCTGGCTGCTGCCGCCATCAGCTCCTGGATAGCTGAAGCATTCTTCTGAATGTCAGCCATGTTGTCTCTCAGGTGTTGGCTGTGCAGCGCCTGGGTCTCGAGAGTAGATGCAGCGATGGCCTGCATGTCTGCGAGCTGGCGGGTTGTGTGTTGCCCAGATGTCTGCAGCACATCCAGCTGGGCAGTGTGCTGCTGCAGCTGGGCAGTGTGCCCCTCCAGCTGGTCGTCAAAAGCTGTGGTGAGCTGCGATGCCGCAGCCTGTGCATCCTTGAGCTCCTTGTAGTCGGCTGCAGCATACTTGTGCTGCTGCCGCAGCTCCTGCCACCAGCACAGAACATGCATCATCATTTGATGTGCTGCTGCACCCTTACTGCTGCTCATGTGGTTGTACACGTATCACCAATTGTATAGCCAAGCATGCACGCAGGCCATTTCAACGTCAGCACCAGTTTGAGCAGCAACGCACCTTGATCCCGTCCAGTGTATCATCCAGAGACGTCGCAGGAGATAGGTAGCGCAGCAGCCGTGAGCTTGCAGCTGCACATGAGCGCAGTGCAGCACTGCCGCGCACGATGATCTCTGTGTAGTCAGGCAGCAGGCGTGCCACCATGTCGCCCAGCTCGCACACTGCCAGCAGCGCACGGCGCGCCCCCAGGCAGCTCGTCAGCGTCTCACGTGCCACTGGGTCACTAATGTTGCAGGCAACCTCGAATTGGCGCATATGGTCGCTTAGGTGCACTGCATGCTGCAGCGCCTTGCTCAGATTGGCCTCATGTCCAAGCCCAGATTTTGCACATAGGGTTGCGATGCGCAGCAGCTCCGCCGGCGTGCGCTCTCCGTTCATGACATACTGAATGAGACGATCAAAGCCTCCACGACCATTCTGCAGTCATCAAACAAAGCAGTGATGCCTGCAGAATGATCGTGGATGCAGTCCTGCACATGATGTTGCATGCTGTGCTGACGGTCGTCATTGTGGCATCAAACAAAGCAGTGATGCCACAATAATGACCGTCAGCACAGCATGCAACATCATCTGCAGGACTGCCAGCACAGCATGCAAGCTGCAGTCACCATGACTTGTGTTGTGCGTGCTGTGCACGGCAAGACAATGAGGACCAGGCCGTCTGATCTACCTTTGTGTGTTACTATTATTGTTGTTGTTACTGTTATTTTGAACATCATCACTACGGTATTATTATTACCATTATAATTAGTATTATTATTACTGCACTACTATTACTATTACCTTTGCATCCCCAGGTGGGCAGCGCAACGCGTCCATGGCGCGCTCCAGTGTGCCAGTCAATCTCCCACCCATTGATGGCGTCCAGCTGGGCCTGCAGTCGGTTGTTAGGGTTGACGGTGCCTGATGATTAGGGTTTACTGTCTAGGGTTTGCGACAATTAGGGTTTAGGGATAGGTTTTAGGGTTTGTGATGGTTGGGGTTTAGGGTCGCATCCAGCTGGGCCTGTGGTGGTGTTTATTGTTTTCACTGTTTAGGGTTTGTGACAGTTGGGGTTTGGGGTTTAGGGTTTAGGGTTTGTGATAAGGTTGGGGTTTAGGGTTTAGGGTTTGTGATAGTTGGGGTTTAGGGTCGCGTCCAGCTGGGCCCGCGGTGGTGTTCAGGGCTTGATGTTTAGGACTTGTGACGGTTGGGGCTTAGGGTTTAGGGTTTGTGACAGTTAGGGCTTAGGGATAGGGTTTGTGGTGTCTAAGGTTCACTGTTCAGGTTTTTGTGATGGTGAGAGCTTAGGGATAGGACTTAGAGTTCAGGATTCAGGGTTCGGGGTTGCTGCTGCGGTTGATGTATTGAGTGCAGTTGTGGTGGGAGCGGTAGTGCTTTCGGTGGTCAAGTCATCATGGTCGGAGCGGTTATCTGTGACAGCAGATGCGCTTGACCCGGGCAACTGCTTGATTGCAACTGACCGGCCAACCACGCAGCCACCTGTGACCGCCCGCCCCCTTCCCCAACCACCTGCAACAGCCCAACCGCCTGTAACCGCCTGTAACCGCCTGCAACCACCCAACCGCCCAACCGCTCAACCGCCCAACCGCTCAACCAACCATCCAACCGCCTGCAACTAATACACCGCACCTGCAGGCAGTCCATCTTGTTGGACAGCGCGTCAATGTTGGCACCTACAACCGCCCAACCAACCAACCAACTGCCCAACCACCCAACCGCCCAACCGACCGCCCAACCGCACCTGCAGGCAGTCCATCTTGTTGGACAGCGCGTCAATGTTGGCACCTACAACCGCCCAACCGACCAACCAACTGCCCAACCACCCAACCGCCCAACCGACCGCCCAACCGCACCTGCAGGCGGTCCATCTTGTTGGACAGCGCGTCAATGTCGGCGCCTGGCTCACCCATCTGGAGTGAGATGGCCTCAAACTGGGCCACCATGTCCTGGGGGGGAGATCCAGTGACGAGTGAGAGATGCAGTGACGAGTGAGAGATCCAGTGACGAATTAGTGAGGGGAAACACTTTTTGGGGATCAATCAGTTAGGGAGATTGCAGAGACACTCTTCAGGGATGAGGTGGAGGAGATTGAGTGACGGAATCGAGTGAAGGGATTGAGTAGTGGAGAACCAGTGGGAGAGATTGAGGGGTGGAGGTCGGCTGAGGGAGATCCAGTGGGGCAGATTGAGTGAGAGGGCACGACTGCCAGTGGGACTGAGGAATAGAGCAAGTGAGTGAGGACAGCGTGTGAGGGAGTGAAAGAATGGGTGCAGCGTTCAGTATACAGCACATTCAATTCAGGGTTTAGATGTTAGGTTCTGGGGTTTAGAATTAGAGCAAAGGAGTGAGGCGATCCCCCTCTCACAACCTTGGATTAGGAATCAGGGTCTAGGGTTTAGAGTGAGAGCACAGAGTGAGGGGACACTCTTCTCACACCTTGACGTGCTTCAGCACGGGCTCGATATTGGACATGACTGTCTCACCTGTCGTGCATCATGGACAAACGTGGTCAAACATGGTCAAACGTGGTCAAACGAGGTCCAACACAGTTAAACACAGTCGAGCACAGCAGCAGGTCACGAGATGCATGTACTGTATATCATCCTCCCACCATCCTTCGGCTTGGAAAGCAACAACAATAACAGCTTTGGTACCAACAACCAACAACACCAACACCAACAAGAAGAACAATAGCAGCAATGGTGGCAGTGAACATGCCTTATTACGATTGTATTACCATTACTTGAGTGTAGTAATAAATTGCGGTATTTTAGTACTACCAAATAAGTACTACCCCATTAGTACTACCCCTCACCATCCTTGAGCTCCGGCTCTTGTTCCAGGTGGCCAATGGTGATGCCTGGCACCTGAGTGAGAGCGAGTGAGAGTGAGTGAGCGAGTGAGGGAGGGAGGTAGGGAGTGTGGGAGCCAGTGAGAGTGAGTGAGAGTGAGCGAATGAGTGAGGCGGTGAGTGAGTGAGTGAGTAAGGGAGGGAGGGAGCGAATGAGTTAAGCGGTGAGTAAGTGAAGGAGCAAGTGAAGTGAGGAGCGAGAGTGAGTGGGTGAGGTGTTTGTTCTTTTGAGTTTGGGGCTTCCTTTTCAACAAGATAAACAAGCCTGCCAACCTACCACAACAGCCAACCCAACAGCTGACCAGGAAGTCACCGAGCGCGTAGCAGACCAAGCAAGCAAGCAACTGACCAAGAGACCAACTGAACTAACTGACCAGCTAACTGGCCAACCAACCGACGTGACCATTGACCAACTGATTGACCAACCGACACCCACCAGTGACACCCGTCCCTCAAAGTTCTTGTCCTGCTGCGCAAGGATGCGCATCAGTGTGGACTTGCCTGCGCGTGCAACAAAGATGTCAATTTGGTCATGAGCCAAGACAGGAACAAGATGAGAACAATGAGAAGGCCGGATAGGGAAGCAATAAGAGATCAGCAATAAGAGATAAGCAATAAGAGTTCAGGTTGGACTTGCCCACATGCGGACAATCAGCCCATTATTACAAGTGTTTTCGATGCTCTCAGAACACTACGCAAGCACTTGGTTGGGCATTCAGCAGGACAGGTCCTGATCAGGCACACAGCAACAGCACACACGGCGGCCAAAACAGGCCACCACCCACCCACGCCGTTGGCACCCAGCACGCCAATCTTGGCGCCCAGGTACCTGGGAGTGGGGAAGTGTGAGAGGGGGGTGAGGGAGGTGTGAGAGGGTGGAAGGGGGATAGTGTGAAAGGTGCGTGAGGAAACGTGGGCAGCAGTGACAAGGTGTGAGAAGGTGGGGCGCACAGTTAACTCTTGTCAACCCTAAACCCTAAAAGGGGTACCAGGCTGCAGCTGGCCCATTGGTATCCCCCAAGCTCTGAAAACCAAAACTGAGTCCCAACAGCTAATGCTATGAGCCCCTGAAACCTTACCAACAGCCATGAATGATGGACTCTGACCCTCCAATAATCTAACCCTCAAGAGGTGCACGTGTGATGTGGCAGGTCACTCACATGCCAAGATTGATGTTCTTGAGGATCTCCTTGCCATTGGTTGTGACCTGGAGGTTGGTTGATCAGTTGGTGGGTCGGTCAGTTGCTGAGGGTGTGTGTTTCTTAGTCGTTACTGAGTCGCTACTTAGTGAATCCTTACTGAGACTGAATCCTTATTGAGACTGCCAAGATGTTTGGTCAGTTGGGCTCACATGGCAAGTGCTGTGTGAGTCACTCATGTGCTGCGGTACCAGCCTATCTTGTGATAGTTGTGAAGTGTGTCCCACCCACCCTAAAACACCACCCACCCTAAAACCCTAAACCCTAAACCCTAAACCCTAAACCCAACCCCCAACATGAATGCGCACACACACCTCACACCCCCCTCACACCTTCCCCACGCTCACACCTTCCCCACACTCGCACCGCTACCCTTGTGCCCGACAACCCCCCACCTGGCCACCTCACACACCCCTTGACTCCCATC
>QAXD01000164.1:718697-745570 GCA_004335575.1 Haematococcus sp. NG2 | reverse complement strand
ATCTATCTCTAAGCTGCTACCATGTGAAGGTGCATGTAGCTGCATGTGTCCCATGTTCCTATTAATACATTATTATTTTTTTGAAGTGGGAATGTTACAAGCTGCATGTGTCCATGTTCCTATTCAATACAAACTGACAGACGACAGATGACAGATGACAGATGTGGACCGTTCATCTAACCTGTGTCAGTTCCCTATACAAACACACAGTTTCCCAGCCACCCAATGCACCAAAGTTCCCCAAACTTGGTATGCAGTGAGATCACACAAGATGACATAGTGTGACCGAGTCTCACTCAAAGTGGTGGACTGGATCTTGGCTATTCGAGCTGACTGTACCAAGCCATCTCATAGCACAACAAGGTGCTGGGTGCTGTAAGGGGGGCGGCTTCCAGTATTCAAGGCTAGCTTTTTGGGGTGTCTAGATGTTTGGCTGATGACTGTCAGGCTCCGGCATGCAGAATCATCTGTGAAAGCCGTGTTATTATTACTTGCCAGTCATGGTTTATTGACACCCAGCCCAGGATGTTGGTGACCGGTCACGCACTCCATAACTCCATGAGGCAACACAGTTAAGTAAGCCAATCACACCAGAAAACACGAACGCGCACACACCCTACCCGACATAAAAACTACGTAAGCACAAACTGGGCCGGCACCCTAGCCCGCAAAACATCTCCCTACACTGCCGGGAAACGGTGCTCTGAGCCCACTGCCGCAAACGCAGGCGGAGGGATGGGGTGCGTCTCCGCAAAGTCATGCTTGGTCGCAGTCCCGGCTGACCACCCGTTCTTGGCAGTGCGTGCGTGCGAACTGCTTGCACGTCCACGTTCCCCCCAAGTTTGCTGAGCCCTGGCTGACGCGGTGCTTGTGCTCGGGTTCTTCCATTCCCTTGCTGTTTGAACTGCAGCGGGGTTTTCTGTGGTGCTTGTTTTCTCACTTGCCTCTTGCTCTCCTATGTAGCTGCCTTTAGCCTCGCTCTTGTTTCTTTGTTTCGTGGTTAGCAGAGTTTGTGGGCCTCCTTTTTGTGGTTTGGGCTCTTGTCCTTTGCGGCTCCGTTCAGATTTTCCCTGAACAGTTTTTTGTTGCTTGTTGACGCGGGCGGTACCCACTCCTCCCTTTTCCTCCAGTGTAACAGCCTTCATTCATTCTCCTTGTCTCGCTTTATGTTCTGCTTATTTCTTCGGTCCTTTCTGTGCAATCCATCTGTCTCTCTCCCTGGGAACAAAGCATGCAAGTCGTGCCTCCACAAAAAGAAAACAAACAAGCAACAGACTTAATGCACACACCCAAAAACAATCTCATTCTAAAGCACGCACCAGCCCCTGTTTGCATGTGGTGAGGTGCATACCACAAGAGGTTGCCTGGCTGTGACCCAATCTGTGTCACACTACTCAAAAATTGAATGGCATACCCTTGAGAAAGGCTGCAGCCCAACACTGAACGTGTGCACTGATGGGGGGACCAAATACGCCTCATGCACACTTGGACTCCAGCTATCATCGCCGCCCACCCCCATGTGTGCATGATCCAGCACCACGTATGTGCGGCCATCAGGAGCCAGCTCGTAATCGTGCTTGGCTGCATGCTGAGCAGCTGTACTGAACCTGCTGATATTCAGTTGCAAACCCCTGGCGACGTCTACGGGGAAGATGGCCAGTGCAGGTGATTTAGTTTCCTGAGTGTTGGCCGCCTCACTGCTGCCTGTACCATTCCTTGTAGATACCTGACTGCTCCACAAGACAACCGCATGCACATCCGTGCGTCCACCACTCTCCTGTGTGTGGGATGCAAAAGCCAGGTAGCGATCACAGAAACACAGAATGGCTAATAGATGATGCAGCCAAGGGCACCGATGCAGGGCGCCTACCGTCAATTCAACTGCCAGTTGACGACGCACCGTGCGCTGGCTCCCATCAGGGTTCACCACATGGCCTCGTCTGCTCACCTGAGGGAACACATACGGTGTGTGCAAGGCCGCCACACTGGACGCGTAGAGGCCCATGCGTGCGCCTGTCTTGCGATCGGGGTAGCACTCATGAGGGCCATTCCCTAGCCATTCCACTGTGTCATAGCAACCTTGCAGCTGTAGCGCCACCCCCACACGTGGCAGCGACCTGAACCAGGCAGCAGAGTTCCGATGTATCCAACAAACTGATGAGTCAAATGCATAGCAACGGGATTGTGGTTATCCTACAGGTAAACAGAAAACAATGTAGGTGCAGGGAAGGGAAATGGAGCAACAGGGTTGAATCTGTGAGTTGGTTGTGCTGGACTCACTTGTGCAGACCAGTAGGTAGTTTGGCAGGCAGCGCCTCTCTTGTGTCAATCGTCCAGTGTGTGATCACCAGCCCACTGGCATGAATGTGATGAACTGCCTTAACAAGGGCCCGTCCTTCTGGTGAGCTGTCACAGCTTGTGTCAGGCTTGCTATGCTCTCCTCCATCTGAGGACTCCCCAGTCGCTAGCATGCTCTGTGCAAACCAGTGTGCACCACCAACTTCTCCCACTCCAGCCCCACCCACAGCAGCACTGGCTGCACCCTTCTCCTGTGGCCGCAGCTCCCAGGCAGATGAGATGACGACATGTGTGCTGCTCTCGATGGACACTGATGTCCTGCATTCACCTGCACATGCAGGCAAATGCAGTACGACATACAGCATGCATTGATCACAAACTCATAATGGTAGCAGCAAAGGGCACATGTACCGTGTAGCAGGATATATCTCGAAGTTTTCAGCCATCACTGCCGCTGCATGATGCCACATACAGGTCATACCTAAATAGCATGTAACATCTGTTGTCCACTCTACACCTTGTTGACACGCAGACATACCTGTGTGCACCAGGCGGTCCAGCCCCGCAGCCACCCAACGAGCTGCATAGCTCGTGCCACCTGATCCACCCCGGTCATTGTCGGTGGCTGCTCGAAACAGGGTTGGGGCAGCCTCACCAGCCAGCCTTTCCATACCACCCAGACTCAGTGACTCGAGGCACCCATTCCTGTGGGCGAAGGTTGCATGTAAACTGCAAAAAGTGGATCGGCCGCCCATGCAAGCACAGCACCAAGATGCAGGGAAATCAGCCCCTGGTCACTGGCATAGCAACAAGGCATGCTCTAGGTTGCATCTGTTCAACAGCACCTGCGACTGACGGCCACCACAAGGCCATCCGGCCCATACACAACCACTGATGGTAGCTCAGGGCCCTGCACCACTTGTAGTGCACTCTTGGCTGTGGCAGGCTGCTGCATGAACCCGTGCTGGTTCTTGAGCAGGCGGCTGATCACAGGTGGAATGGTTGGAACCTTGGCTGCGGCTGCCAGCTGTGCCAGCTGTACAGTGAGGACTGGGAGTTGTGATACAGCAATTTCATGGCCTTGCTCAGCCCATGAGGTTGCACCGCCGAGGGTGGCCCTGATTTCCACCCGCACCACAGCACCCTGAATCATGGCAGCATACAGGGAGAAGGCGGGTGCATTACATGTGACTTGCAGAGCAGCAATTTTGTGCTCTGCACATGAGTGCAGCCTCAGACAATGCCAGAGATGGGCACCACTGATGCAACCAAAAGTCTCTCACCGGCATACTTGCTGCAGCTCCGACCAGCTGCTGGGCCGTGCACCCAAGTGCCACCACTCCAGCGCTCCTTGGCCCCACCTTAAAGTCGGCCACTGGTAGCTGTTGCCAGTGAATTGGTTCTGTGGCCAGTGCAGCCGCATTGTGACCAGCCTCCGCACCCGCCGCAGGACCTGGTGCAACAGGGCTGCCATCCACAAGCAGACGCCAAGACAGCTGCAGGTGACTGATGTTGAGGAAATCATACTTGTTGGTCACCCTGCATACGACATCCGGTAAGGCTTGTATGACATCAACCCGGTGCGTGTTGCAAATCACAAAGGTGGCATGCAGCAAAGCAGGAGGGCAAGAGCACCTGCTTGTGTTTAACGCAAGGCAGAAGACAGCTCATCACCTGATACGCAATGGTACTTCAGCCCCGATCGCGACTGCTTGTGGGTCCTCCCATTCAAATGCCACAGGTGCTTGCACAGCCTTGACTTCTGATAAGCATGGGTGAGGGCTGCAGGTATGCGCAAACACTGCAATCTTCGGATCACCGCTGGTTATAATGTGAACAGTGATATGTACTAACTGAAATCTCCAGAACTGCAAAAGCCGTGCCGCAAACAAAAGATTACCACAGGCAGGCGATGTGATGGTTGGCAGTTGGGGGCAGCCTGCAGAAGAAAAACACCACTATGAGGCACGCACCTTCTGTCAGGGAATACAAGGCCGTTCGCACAAAATTGTGCATCATTGGGCTTGTCTCCAAAGTCCCCGCCATACGCCCAGTACTCAACCTGGCAGTAGCATGCACAGCTCATGCTCTGTTCTGTGCTGGTGATCTGTTCCATGCATTATACAATTGATACCATATGTGATGGTCTCACTGAAGTGTGAAGGAACAATGAAGAAGGCCGCTGGTGACCAATGGTCTGCAGCAATTATCTCCTACCACATTATCTTATTGTGTAATAGCTTTTTCTTGCAGATTGTCTACACTGAAAGACTGCCAAAGCCGCACTAGGCCATGCAAGTGTGCCGCCGTCTCGTACCTCTTCTGCACCACCGCTGCTCGTGATGTTCTGCGCCCGGCCCACCAGGCACTGGTCTGCCCAGTCCCAAATGAATGCACCAGCACATGCAGGGTGTGACTCAAAGAGCTCCCAGTACTCCTGCAGGTTGCCTGTGGTTTAGTGGTAATGTACAGTCTTGGGTGTTATTCGTTCTTGTTGCTCTATGACGGCTCACATCGGCATGCATCCCCAGCGATGCAACACACAGTGCAGCAGTGCAACAGTGCAACACACATATGCTGTTTACCGTAACACCTGCTGAACACCAGAGGCAGTCACAAACAAGAGCTGCTATGCAAGTTTAAACACGTCGGCACAGCACTAGAGTCCCTTACCTGTGCTGTTGCCCATGGAATGCGCATACTCACACAAAACCACAGGCCGGCTCTCGCACCCTGCGTCCACCTCCGCCAGCAGAGCACGTATCTGCAGGGCAGCACATGGTGTTATTCAGTCCACCTTGCCTGCACGTGGATACTTCGAAGAAAAGCATAGCAGCACGTCTTCTTCACCACTCCAAGTGCTCAGGGGCACGGTGTACCTGTGGCAACCGCGCGTACATTGGGCACACCACATCTGTGGCACGTGTGCGTGAGCCGCCACCTTCGTACATGACTAGACGCGAAGGGTCCTTGGCCCGCAGCAGCGCTGCCAGGGCGTCATGTGCTGGCCCGTAGCCTGCTTCATTGCCCAAGCTCCACATGACAATGCAGGGCTGTGTCTTATCGCGCTCATACATGCGCGCCCCACGGTCCATGATGGCCGACAGCCATACAGGGCTGTGAGCACAACAGCATGAAAATCGCACTTGGGATAGTTGGGAACTTCTGAATGAAAAACTGTACAACAGAAACATGGACAGTGCACATGCTCAGGCTCCATGTATGCTGACCTGCAAGCAGGGTTTAGCGCATTGTGCGCAAACGTGGGGTCAAACCCGTGTGTCTCCACATTGGCCTCATCCACGACATACAGCCCGAACACGTTGCACAGCTCATACCTGTCGTGACCGTGTATGAATGGTGACATCTGTTGTTGGTCACAGGATTGGGCAGAATGACTGTTGGGTAAATGCAGACACGCGAGCCACATACAACAGGCGGGCACCGATTGAAGCTCATGTAGTTCATGCACGTACCATCGCGTGTCGTTGGGGTAGTGCGAGCAGCGCATGGCATTGATGTTGTTGCGCTTCATAAGCAGGATGTCTCTGTGCAGGAGAAAGACATGCACACACGCACGTAGGTATCAAGGCTGATTAGGTGCGGCCGTGGGTGTGGCGCCGAGAGGGGCTGTCCTGACCAATGAGGCTTTGGCATCTCTGGTAAATGCTGGCGCTCAACAGGCTTTGTGGGGGGCCAAGTCAAGCCTCACCGGATCATGTGCTCCTCAGTCAGTGCACGCCCTGTCCGTGGATCCCACTCATGCCGGTTTACACCACGCAACATTATGGGCACCCTGAGGTAAGATGCATAGACCATGTGGGTGTGGCACGCGAGTAAGTTGTTAGCCGTCATGTCCACAAAACGCACGGGCGAATGCACTTTTACTCACCCATTGTGCAGCAACCGTCCCCGGTGCACCTCTGTCTGCCGGAAACCGACCTGCCAACATTTTTTGCAGGGCAGCCACTGTCCCAAACACAGTAGTGGCTTGAACCAGTTGCTAGCAGACATATGCCGGGCATGCGAAGATGATCCATGACGGGACATTCAAGCGATCTGCGGCACAATTCTCGTCCAACAGACACAACAGGACTGAGTAAGAGAGCAGCGTGTGTAGGTCGCACCCCGCACACACATGGCATGACTCATACTCCAGCAGGTCGCCATCTGGCCCTCGCAGCTCCAGAACCAATGCGTATAGGTTGGGCTGCTCCGCACTCCACAATTTTAGCTCACTGCCGTCCCCCAGTGCTGCCACCATGTCCAGTGACAATTTGGCCACCCCGCCCTCGCCTACAGTGCTGGGAGATGCATGGCCAGCAGCATCTGCTGCATACCATGCACCGGGAACAATGGGTATCTGCAAGCACCATGACAAGCTAGCATGTATTTTGAACCTGCCACACTTGTAGAAAGGAATGGCCGCGCCACTACTGCACAGTACAGCCTGATGACATAGCTGAGCCTGATGCAACATATGGACCGCAGCATGAGGTGCACCTATGATCAATACATGCAACCAGAGCATACACACATGCTGACTGATGAGTGCAGCACTACCACCCCCAGCTGAGATCAGGTGGGCAGTGAGGTTTGCGCCTTTGAGCGATGCTGCATCAGGTCCCACCTGCAAAAGAGCAGGCGATCATGAAATCAAGTGCGTATGATGGTTGGCCCGGCACCATGCCCTTACAGCAGCTGAGAGCCTTCCAAGAGCATTGACATCACAGGGAAGGTATGCCAGACTCACAGCACTTCGCTCCAAGACAGCAGGCAGTAAACATCGGTGGGTATGCCGGATAACAACCTACCAAGTGCACAATCAGCTCCAGCCGTGCAGTTGCAAGCTCTACCTTCCCCTCCTGGCCGCCCTCAGCTTCTTTGAAGGTCAACGGTGTGGCCACACTGAAGTCGGTAATGTGGGATGGTGGCTTGGTGAGCAAAGTGACCGCGCGCTGGATGCCAGACAAGCGCCACATGTCCTGGTCCTCAAGATAACTGGCATCAGACCATCGCACAACCTGCAGTGGCAACATGCATGGGACTTTTGCTCTGCCTGTCAGGTGGTGTGCAAGGAGCGTGGAGGCGAAGCATGCAGCACAAGAACACAGGACCTGAAACTGGAACACACCTGCACTGCCAATGTGTTGGGTGCGTCACAGTGCAGCAGCCCAGTGACCTCGAACTCTGCTGGCAGCCGGCTATCCTTGCTCATACCCACGCATGTGCCATTGAGCCATACCATGAAGCAGCTGTCCACGCCCTCAAACAGCAGGAAGCACCTTCAAGGCGATGGGTTTGTGATATCACAACATCACGCGCTGCGCCACATGTCATGCTACTTCTTTCTGTTACATATAAGCCACAACTCATCAACACTTATGGGGGACTAATGTGTCAAACCGCAGCATCGCGGGTTTAACCGCGCAAAGCCGTGTAATGATGATGATGATGATCAACACTCATGGGGGACTAAGAACTAGGCACTGATAAGCTCCTGAGCTGAACACATAAGGACACACACTGAGTCATGTTGGTGGCAAGCGTACAGTCCCTTAAGCTGTGCGGCTGCCACTGACCCGTGCTTACTCACCGGCTGCCAGGTGCGGCAGCGCCATGGTCATACATGAATGTAGTACGATAGCAGCCTGTGGGGTTATCATCAGTCGGCACAAATGGCGGGATGCGTGGAAAAGGGTACACAAAATTGGTGTAGATGGGTGTCCCGTAGCCGGCGCACTCCCAGTTCAATGGCACCTGGATCTGAGGGCACCACAAGACAACATTGGTTAAAAGAGTTCAGTCAGCTTATATTACAATCTGGGTTTCCAGCTGCAGAGTTCTTGGTCTGCCTTTCAGCAGCGGGATACTATGAATGCATGACAGTTGTGAAGCATGGTTGGCTCCAGCCTGGTTCATTCTGTCAGGCACCGGCAAGCAGCTGAGAGCTGTGATACACCGCAGTGAGCTGTGGCCCTTGCATGTTGCCATGGACAAGGCACACATACACAGGCATCTAACCCAGCACCGGCAAGGCTGTGCCAGCTGGAACTGAACACTGCATGTCCACTGCCACACGCTCCATGTGCACACTGCGCAGGCCGAGCACCGCAGTGTCTGATACTCACCTGCCCCCAAGTGTTGGCGTCTGGGTACTGTGCAGCCCAAAACCCATCGGGCACACTCGAAGGGTTTGGAAACAGCCGAAACTGCCAAGCACATCCTGACAGCTTTTGCAGACCGCCTTCATACTGCGCCCATCCTCGTGGCTGAAGGCACTTGACAGCTGAGTCCAGACTGTCATGTGATCGCAGTGGCACATGACTGCAACGCTTATTGATGGCCAGGCAGGAAGGTTCGCACCACCATTCCCTGGTGCCGGAAGGAGTTGGCAAGAAGGGTTTCATCACCGTATCAAGAGGCCCGCATCGGATAGTAGTAGCTGCTGCAACACCACGCACAGCATCAGCTGCACAACAACCCACGCACAGATCATCCAGGGGGAGGAAAGTGAGCAGTGGGGGAGAGGGTTATGGGTTATTTCGACATTGTGCCTGCGCAGTTTGTATCCATAATCCAGCCATGAGTCTCTTGCTAACTCGTAGCACCGTGGCTGTGCGTCCGGTGAAGCCTCAGGTTCGTCGTTCAGTGATGGTTCGCGTTTCGCAGCCCCAGGCTAACCTGGACAAGAAGGTCGAGGTAGGAACTGCAGGGCGGGGGCTTGTCGTGGGACCCTGAACGTGATGGGAGGGTTATGCTGATGGGGCGCGAAGCGCGCATAGCCACGCAGCATGATGCATCGCAGTTTGGGCGCTTTTTTTACGGATTTTGCGGTCCGTGCTGGGACTACGTCCCCTGTGCCAACGAGATGCAAAATCTACCGGCACGCTGCACAGGATGCCGTGAAGGAGGCTGAGGCCGAGTGCAACAAGAAGGGCGATAAGAGCAAGGTGCGGCACCTCCGAGACACTTCAACAACCCTGATCTGATGCAGATTCTGTTGCGTGTGTCCGCCATGCAAATTCAAGTGGGGCTGCATGGATGTGGCTGCATACAGCATGTGCAACCATAGCAGCTACTGTACAGCCATGGCCATGGCATTTGGAGGCTGAGGTTGGCGGGGTTGCACTACCTCTCATACAGGACTGTGCTGTCGCATGGGACACAGTGGAGGAGCTGTCCGCTGCCAAGAGCCATAAGAAGGTGTGTTGCTGCGGCTGCACGTTGAACACCAGAATGCACGGCCTCATATCGCAAAAGAAAGCACAAGCAAGGTGCCCTCTTTGCCTGTTTGACACACATGCTGTCACCTGCCCTAGTTTGCTTCCGTGATGACCACGCTCAGGCAAATGAGGAGAAAGATCCTCTGGAGGCATACTGCAAGGAGGCCCCTGACAGCGACGAGTGCCGCGTGTATGAGGATTGAATATATACATACTGTGATTGAGAGCTTGCACCTTGCACAGCCAGAAAACAACATGCAAGTGCAATTGAGCAGGTGCTGGTGTGGTGTGTGATGTACAGTGAGCGATGAAATCATGGAGCGTTTCTGCTGATTATGATGGACGAGGATTTGCCCGTATATGTGCTCTCTTGAATCCAATTACATATGTTCGGTGTTGGCTTTGCTGTAAATCATGGTATGACCAGCTCTCTTGCCGTATGGTCACTTGGTTGTATCAGCTTGTCCCAGCTGACTCCGGCACCAACATTTGCAAGTGCCCCGTGCTTCCCTCCAGCAGCCTCACTTTGAAGACCTCACTGAATGAATCCAGAAGTGCAAAACTGTACTCCTGAAGTAACTGCTGCTGTTCTTCACTGGGAGTGTCATCTGGACTTCTGTAACCAGATATGCCCTGCGAGAACAGTCAAGCCCCAGCCTTCATAAGCAGCCTGTGCCTTGTTGCTGAGCTTGAATGCTCTCAGTGCAGGAGGAAACCCTTTGACCCTGACTCACCAGTAGCTCTGCAACACTGCTAACCGGCCTGTCAGAGATGCCGCATGGCACAATGCCCTCAAATGGCGTAAGGTCAGGGCAGACATTCAGTGCAAGGCCGTGGTATGTGATCCACCTGGACGTGATTGAACAGCATACAGCTCACGGCACCTAAGTGGACATCAGTACAATACGCAGATTGTATGTACATACTGCATGTACATCGATATATGCCTGCATGGCATGATGAGTTCAAGTTATGCATTGTGAGGTGCTGGTTGCACACAAAATAAAACAGTGCGCACCTTTTGGCCCTCACACCGATCGCTGCCACCTTGCAACCATCCACCCATACACCGGTGAGCCCTGGGATGCGTTTCCCTTGCAAACCGGAGACCTGAAGCCAAGGTTGAGATGGTGCAGCTGCAAGTACTGACACCCTGATAGCTTGCCTGCTGGCACCTTGCAATGCAGACTATTGAAGTTTACCGATGGTTACAACCATGGCGCATACAAGCCAGCATCAACGTACATCGTGCAAAGTTATGTATCAGTCCATCACGACATCAGCCACTTCTAACAGTATGTAAAATACGTGCCAGCTCTACCTCAGCCAGTGCACGGATCACCACTTCCTCCAGTGACCGCATGTACCAGTGGAGGTCTGGCTTGTGCTGCTGCAAGTCCACTAGCGGGTACATGACAAGCTGCACACATGAAATAATTGCGCAATGCTGTGGGCTGCTGATCATGCTCACCGTGACGACAGTGGCAGTGCTCAAATCGCAAGTCGTCAGCAGACAGCATGCATGGCAAAGCACCAGACGCACCTGCCCTGGCCCGTGGTACGTCACTTCTCCCCCCCGCTCTGTACGGTACAACGGTATGGCAGTCTGCTGTGTCGGATCAAATTGCAGGTGAGATGGATCGCTCCCAGCCCCCAGGGTGTACACAGGTGCGTGCTGCAAGATGAACAGTCGATCATGACATCTGCTTTGCCCTGAGGCTTCTGGCTGTTGGCTGGACTGGCACACACTTTTAGACTCCAAATCTTTTATGCTTTGCTCCAATTCGTGCTTCTGCCATCCCCATGCCTGCAGCTCATCATGGACAGCAAATTTCCGTCATGATTGTGCATGCAGCTGAGCATAAACCGAACAACTTGCCTGCTCATAAGGCACAACAGAGCCACTTAGATTGTAGACGCAGCACTGGCGCTGTGACATGGACGCCTCCGTTGCTGCATGGCGTGTGGCCTCCTGTTTGCGTATGCATGCTCTACCACGGTGTGCGCTGCGTGAAACACATGCCACATGCGTGCATGGTGGTGTGTGCGGCTGGTGCTGCTGGAAGTTCAGGCAAAGATGTGGCGTGAGCATTGTAATGTGTGTGTGCTTGATGTGTGCGAGGAATCAACCCCCATTAAACAACCTTTGATTTCCCCTCTCACTCTATGCTCTAGCTTTGATAATTTTGGGTTCGGGCTGCAGGTGAGCGGGCGCGCCAGCTATAAAGAGTCTAGCATGTGCCGAGTGCACGCACTAGCCTAGGTAGAGCCTGGACTTCTCCACCCTCCCAGCGTGGCAGCCACCCCGCGTCCGCAGCCTACCTGAATTGTGCATGGCATGTACATGTGAGCGTCAATCGGCGGCGTGCTGTTGATTTTGATGATGGATATGCTTGGGGACCTCCAACACTGATGCCACCACATCGGATCGCAGGTCAACGCACAGCAGCAGCGCTGGACAGCTTCGGCACGTTCGCTCCTGCGCTGCCACCCACGTATTCCGGAACCCAGTGCTCAGACGTCGCATTCTGACCTGCAAAGGCGCGTACAGCGTTCACTTCAAAGGATGTAAGTAAGCTTTTGCCGCAGCGAGTCAGGTTGCTTGCACTCCTAGTCTGCAGGCGCCCATTCGGACCATGCATGTGCACAACAATGCACTGCACACTGCACACAAGGCCAGTATCGCATGTGGCTGCATTTGCCGCAGCAGCAGCACATGATTGCTCACACTGTTGTGCGTGCGGCCAATTTGAGCTTCTGCACTATGCCGAGCAGATGAAGAGGAGCCCAGTGGCAGCGGTTCCCAGCGCACATCGGCAGGTGGCTCAAGTGACAAGGCGGATGGCAATCTGAAGAGCAGCCGCCACGACAGCAGTCTCAAAAACCGTAGCACCAGCAGTAGTACCCGCGTGAACAGTGCGACCACTTCCACGCTGGAGCTCTCCTACATGCGCGACCGGGCAGCCATGCAGCCACCAGTCAGTGCGCTGACTCTGCGCTCCCGTGAGAGTATTGACGTAGACTCTGCGGCCGTGCCTCTGCTCAGCCGCCTGCAGGACAGCACCTCAGGCCCACGCACTGCAGCGCTTGGGCCGGATGGAAACAGCAAAGCACCGGGGCCGCTTGGAGACCGTGCGTGGCAGTACCTGGTGGCCATGTGTGCACTGTCCGTGGTCATCTGCTATGCTGACCGCTCCAACATCTCAACGGCTGTGCTGCCAATGGCAGAGCAGTTTGGGTGGGACAAGGCATACCAGGGTGTCGTGCTGTCTACATTCTTTGGTGGCTACGCCCTCACGCAGATCATTGGCGGCGGCCTAGCAGACAAGTGGGGTGGGAAGCTGGTGCTGGGAGGTGGTGTGGCCCTGTGGTCTGCCTTCACCGCCATCACACCCAGCGCAGCTTCCATGGGATCGGTGGCGCTGCTGACAGCGCGTGTGCTGCTGGGTGTGGGAGAGGGCGTGGCGTTCCCCTCCATTCACTCCCTCATTGCACGCAACGTGCCCCAGGCCAGCCAGAGCACAGCTGTGGGGATTGTGACAGCGGCCTCTTATGCTGGCACTGCTCTGGCCTTTGGCGTGTCCCCCCTCATCATTTCCCAGCTGGGCTGGCCGTATGTCTTCTACCTTTTTGCAGCAGCTGCGCTGCTATGGCTTCCGTTGTGGTTGCCAGTGCAGACAGCTATGGTGATGCCAAAGCGTCGCATCAGCGATGAGGGCGAGGTGAGCGTTGTTGTTTCCGCTGCCGATGTGGTGGCATCCAGCAGCAGCAACGCTGCAGCGCCTGCTGCCACGCCGCGGGGTTTCTGGGCATTGATGAAGCGCAAGGAAGTGTGGGCCATCTGTGCGGCACAGTACTGCCAGTCGTGGGGCATGTATGGCCTGCTCAATTGGCTGCCAACATTTTTCAGGTGCGTGTCAGTGCACAGCCTGCGCTGTTTTGGCGCACTTAAGATCATGCCAGTGGATGTCCCTCAGGAACTGACTGTACTAGTAGCCCATACACCACGTGTGGCCTGTGCACACATTGTGCCGTCAGGCTGGTTGCTTGCTTACTGTTTTTTTCCTCGTGCTTGCGCAGCGACTACTATCATATTGACCTGGCTGATCTGGCCACCTACACATTAGGGCCGTACGTCGTTCAAGGCGGTATGGGCCTGCTTTCAGGCATCATTGCAGGTAGGGCCTGGTGATGGCCGCCTGTGTGCAGGGGGGCAAATATGCAGTTGCTTCGCCATTGCAGGCCTTGGGCATGGAGGTATGTACAAGAGGTGCTATGGGCCACTCGTGCCACACAGCATGGCCTTCCTGACATTTGATCGTGCTCAGTGCGTGCTAATCATGTCTGATCCTGCCGGTGCATGTTCTGCCTCATTTGATTTATCGCAGATAAGCTGATTTCTGGTGGCTGGAGCACACGCACGGTGCGCGTGATGCTGCAGTCGATCGGCATGCTGGGCCCTGGGTTGTGCCTCCTGCTGGCAGTCAGCCCCCTGGTGGGTGCAGGCCAGCCTGGTCTGGCATCTCAGCTCATCACAGTGGGCTTGGGCCTCAGTGCGCTCACACTGGGAGGTGTGTCCGCCTCACATCTTGACATTGCACCTCTTCACGCTGGCGTCATTTTTGGGGCCGGAAACACTGCTGCCACGTTGGCTGGCCTGTTGTCCGTCCCCTTCACCGGCTTCCTGCTGCAAGCCACCAACTCGTGGCCTCTGGTGTTTGGTGTGACTGCGCTGCACTATGTGGTTGGCACCATCCTGTGGGTGCTGTGGTGTGGAAGCTCTCAACTTCCTGAGGACTTGGAGGACACACCCCCTGCCACAAGAAGCCAGGTGCCTAGCTGAGACGGCTGGAGGTGGGGAGGCAGCGCAAGCAACAAAATCGCAGACTGCTTGAAGCAGCAGCTGTGATACAGGCATATATGCAAGCCAGTGCTTGGTTAGCATGCAAAATGTGTGAAAGGGCTTGTGGAGGGCTGTGATGCACCATATGTGCAGTTGCAAATGCTCTTTGGGACTTTAAGATGATTGGTTCCCTTTCATGCAGTTAAATGCACCAGGGCCAACAATTTTGTTAGTTTCATGTGTTCTGGGATTGCATGGTGTACCTGGGCACAAGTGTGGCTCGATCATGTGCCTGTTTTCCCTCGGTGCTGTGTTCGAGAGTTTGTGGTTGAGCAGAGTGTGTTGGAGATCTATCACAGTGTTGGCACCTGGTTTGGGAAAGGCGCCCAGCAGTGGCTGGTGGCCTCTCGGTGCTTATGGCAGGTCAAAACAACTGCATCAGCGCCTTATGTTCTCACATGCAACTTGCTACTGTTAGTTGCATTGGTATGTAGCGTCCAGGCACAACATCAGGATGTTTTCACTTGATTTTTTGTGCGGCCTCTGCCTTTTGTCCCAGTATGCACAATGTGTGCAGTCAATGCGTTCAATTGTACTGCGACAAGTGTAACATTCAGCACCAACTTCTTGTTTCTCATGTCACGGTCATGCACCCTGCATGTTGTGCCTTCATTGACGTGCATTCTGTGGATGTCAACATCGCTGGAAACACTGAACATGTGCACCATGCTGCTTGCACTGCAACCAAATGAAGCGTCGTGGAGCTGTCCATCTTACACACTGCCTGAAGTATTTCAGCATATCAGCTGCTGTGGTGCAATCCCGGTGCAGGATGATTATCCGTGGTATATTGTCAAGGCTGCATCTAGACTCGCTGGCCCTGGTATTACTCTTCATGCCTGCAACTTCATTTTTGTGCTTCACTCCTCTTGCGTGTCATTACACAAGATCCAGTGTGAGCAAACCATTGGTACTATTCATGCTAAGGCGTAAGACCTTTGTACACCAAGCCTTGGAAGATCTTGGTGACAATTTATACACCATGGCGATAATGCTTTATGTCTGAAGAACACCGCGCTGAGGTGGTATGCCTATCCATCCACCCAGCGAGCAGTTGCATATCTGTTGCCACAATTCAGTGACCCACATCCCTTCCCATGCTAATGATAGTCTATTTGTAGTGAGGTGCAGGTCTCAGGCCGCATCACACGATCACCTTGGTGTTATGCAGGTCAGCACGATCGTGCTCACAATGCACCCCAATACTCATCCCTCTAGCCGCTATCAGCTCGAGCCGATATCAGCTCCTACCACAAACCACAAGAATACTATGCATATGTCAGCCCTCTTGCACCCTTGAACCAGCATTCAGCACTTCCGACGCAGCACCAGCTTGTGCGTCAACAGGAGCTGGAACTTGCGTGCATGATCAGGCAGCAGCACAGGTGCACACTGCTCAACTGCCAGCACCTCCATGTCCATGGCTGCGAGCAGGCCAGGTAGCGCATCAGCAGACCGCAGCGGAGCACCATCCTTGTACACACCGCCCAGCCAGTTGCTGCGGTCAGTGTACTCCTCACTCCAAGAGAAAGGTGATGTCAGAACCAGCACACCACCTACGGACAGAAAGGGGCAACCAACACAACAATATGTGCAAGAGCGCGGCGCCGAAACATTGCAAGAGTTGTTAGGCAACCCAGCTCCAGGGCACAGCTAACCACGCACACCTGCATAGCGAAGTGAAGCAAGCATACGGGCACAGGCTGGCCCCAAGCACTTGAAGATACTGCATGTCTTACCTGGTGCAAGCGCATCACGTGCCTGTTGCAGCACGCGTGCAGGGTCGGGCACGCGGTCGAGCAGGTTGGCGCACAGCACCACATCAAATGCCCCAGAGAAGGAGGCAGGCAGTGCACAAGCATCGCCCTGCATCAGATTCATCAGCAGCGCACAACCTTATCATTTGAATGGTGCGTTGTGTCAGTGGGCGAAAAAAAGGAAATGTGCATGTGCATTAGGTGCAGGTGCAGAAGCATAACTGGCTACACAGGCAGTGACTGAAAGAAGGGTGGCAACACAGACTTCACCGCAGCATCTGATACACACATGCAAGGCATGGTCAATGTTAGGTGCATGGGTCAGTCATGTGTCACGCACCGTGCTGAACGTAACGCGTGACGCATCGACACCCTCGTCGAGTGCAGCAGCCACGCGCACTGTGACATCACCTTCCACCTTGAGATCGTACTCGAACTTGCGGTTTGTGCGCAGCTTGTTGGCCACCTCAATCACGCGGTTCGACAGGTCCACCCCGGTGACCTCCTCAAAGCCAGCACGGGCCAGCTCAAACGTGCCCCGCCCAACTGAGCAGCCCAAGTCCAGTGCACGCTTGAGCGGCCGCCCGCTGCGGGCGCACCACCCGGCCGCATCCTCTGCACACCGCCGGTGAAACTGCAGTGACACCTGCAGCAGGCCTGCCTCATTGGCCAAGGGGGCAAACACACGGTCCACCTCCCCGTAGTGCAGTGCCAACACCTGGGCCAGCAGCGCATCTGACTCGTACAGCACCTGAGTTGACCGGTTCTTGGCGGCCATGCTGGCCTGCTCCTCTGCAATCGTGGGTGTGAACGCACCCCGGCGCTTGACGCTGCAGCAGGGGCCATCACCCACGTAGGGGGGTGCACAGTCCATACAGCTGGTCTCACAGAAGGGCACCACAGGGTTGCTGGGGCCATAACGATCCATGTCGTAGGCCGATAGGTCCACCTCAGGCACCACCACACGGAAGGTGGCGTGCTGGAAGAAGTGGGGGCGGAACTGGTAGCGTGCAAACTTGGAGCACAGCTGGCCGGTGGATATGAACGAGCCGCCGATAATCAACTGATGCTTGCCCGCGAAGCAGGGCGATGAGAAGTCCTCATAGTACGGATGCACCTTGAAGCCAGGGAAGGCAGAGTAGTGGTCCTCACCCCACTCCCATGCATTGCCCAGGGTGTCAGCAAAGCCCTTGGAGCTCAGGGGCAGCTCTGTCACAGGCGATTGGCTCGAGTAGGCCAGCTGGAAGTTGAAGCCGGCCTTTGTAATTGTATCGTTGCCGCTGACAGACATGCACACGTCCGGGTTGCGATCTGCGTCCTGGGATGCAGGCCGCTTGCCGGCGGGTGGACCATTGGGACCGTCCAGAATCCTGCGTGCCAGTTTTGTGATGTCATGCAGCTTGTGCATGTGCACAGACCTCAGAAAAAAGCAAGTAACAACACCATTACCAACACCATCAACCTGTGCCACCTAGTACACTGCTGCACCTGTGGTAGTCGACGCGGTCCTGGGGATTGCGGATCAGCATGTGCTCCGCCTCAGTGATAATGCGGTACTTGACGGGCGAACCGTCCTGCTCAGTCTTCCATGCGCAGTATGCCTTGGCCTCGTGGTAGTTGACGTCCACGGGCCAGTCCCACCGCATGTCAATTGCCGTAAACAGGGCACGCAGCTGATAGCGGTGAAGGCCCTGTGCCAAATGCATTGTTTGAAGCGCACAAGCAAGCACATAAGCCGGAGGAGGTCACCACACCAGCACCAGGGCCACACAACATCCCAGATCTAACTTCCACACCCAGCCATACCATGCACCTTGCCAAAAACGTGCCCTGGCCCCCCGTCAAGCCCACCCGCAAGTGATAGCCAACGCCGCAGGCATGCAATTACAAGACGGCAAGTGTACTCATGAATGCGTACCTGGGGACCATTGGGGATCCAGAACGTGGGCCACTTGACATTGCGGAACGTGCGCCATGCCCAGCCCTCAGTGCTCCAGTACTTAATGTTGGAGTACCCACCCGCCTTGACAAAGCGCAGGAACTCGCCATTGGTGATCTGTGTGCACATGTCAAGGATGAAGGTCAAGAAGGCATACGTCAGGAGTACTCAAACCATCAGTCATCAGGCATCTCAGGTTTGCTGCCACAAAGTAGCTGGTTGCACTAGGCACCAGGACGCAGCTGCGCACTAGTGTTCACCAGCAAGTATCACTGATAGGCGTGATAGCACATCAAGCTGCCCCCCGGCACCTTGTAGCGTGATGCACGGAACGCGGGCACATTGGTGGGGCGGGCGCCATACTCATTGTCCCAGCCAAATGAGGGATAGGCCATGTCCTTTCCCAGCACCACCTGCGGCACAGGGGCACCCACGGGCACACCCATAGACACTGAACGGCTGCACATGTGACATGATGTAAGGCACATCCCGCCAGGTTGAGGCATGAAGGCCAGAGCAGCACTGCTCATGACATTGATCTTGTAGGGTTCGGCTGTGAAGCTCAGCTGTGAAGCTCAATTCTTGCGGCTGGGTTCTCCAGCACCTTTTTCCATTGCCCAGTTGCCTGGTATCCCTACCATTGCCGGCCCTGCGCTGACCCTCACACACACCATTACCCTACCCCCTGTACACACACCACACACACCTCCTCGCCCTCCACACCCAGCAGCGGGTTCTCTGGGTAGTCAACACCTTCAGCTGGCAGCGCAGGGGACGGCTGGCTGGCTGAAGGATGGTAGTCAGGCCAAAACTCGGGTTTCCGCACGCTAGTCAGCGGCAGCTGCGTGTCGAATGCATGGACAGCCCAGGTTGGCTCCACAGCATTTCAAACAGTGCACGCCCCAAGATCCACGATTCCTTTGCACACTTGGTACTTGTGGACCCCAAAACACAGTTGAGCAACAGAGTGCAAGTACACAGTACACACTGCCATGTGTCAGACATCTGCAACACTCAGCATCAGACGCCATTGCCCTCAGCCCACCACGCACCTCCCGAATGAGCACGGATGACGTCTCGATGTGGATGCGCTCGTGCTCAAAGCCCATGAAGACAGCCCACCCCGCATCATCCCATGTCACCTCCTCCTTGTCCAGGCAAGGGTGCTCTGCAATAACCTTGCGGATGACATGGTAGGCCTTGCGCCTGCAGACAGCACACCATAGCAGAGATGTTCACGTGCACATCTGCACCTAAGGGACAGACAAGGCTGCATTGTTGTACTGATTTATGTGGGACCAAGTCACACGTTTCTGACAATAGCTTTGTGACATCAAATCAACACTGCTGTTACTGCCAGCCCACAGGTTGCTCTTGCTGTTTGCAGCATACCCATAGCACCTGCCCACCATGCCCATCTTCGGTACCTGTACTCAGTGACAGCAGCCACAGGCGGCCAGTCCTCCCGTGCACGTGACAGGTCGTCCCAGGACATCTCATCCACACCCGTCTCAAACAGCTGCGCACAGGGACACAGGAGCACACACCAATGAACACCTGCCCCAACAATTTGTGAGCCTCAGGCCAACACATGTGCCTCTTGTGGCCCATCCATGATCCAAGAACCACTGCAGCTAATCCTGCATGAACCTTCAAGGTGCAGCTGGACCTTCTGTACGCACCTCAAGGCACATAACAGTAAGCAGTGCTGCCAACATACGCGCAATAGCATTCCCACACTCAAAAGGGGGCACGTGCAATGTATGTACCCGTGCATGCACCTGTGCCATACCATGCTCCATGTCACATTTTCCATGCGCACCTGTTCAAAGAACTGATCGATGCCGTCTTCCAGAAGACCGGCAACACGGAACTTGTTGATGTACAGCACCGCAGGGTGGCAATAATAGAAGATCATGGGGTGGCGCAGTTGGTGGTAGGGCTGACGGATGAAGGCATCGGTGCCTTGCAGGCATGCAAATTGCACCTGCACTCAGCAGTTGAAGGCCAGGTGTACCACCAATGTTGCTGCCAGCTGCTGAGATGGGCTGGGCGTGCTACATTCGTGCTGGGCCTGCTACATTCATGTCACGCCATGTGCAGCTGCCCGCATGCAGGCCTCTGCTATTCTCGTCACGAATGCAGGGGGCAGCTGGTGGTGTGTTTGTGTCTGTGTGTGCAGCCTAGATCGTTGCTGTTTGCAAGCATGCTGCCATCGGCCCAGGTGCACGTTGCCATGAACCATCAGCAGCAAGCGGTACAACATGGCAGTGGTGTGCTTGCCTCTGTTAGTGTCCAGCAGTTGTCGAAGTAGTCCAGCACGGACTGACGCGTGAACTTGCGATGGTTGGGCAGCGGCAGGGAGCGCAGCACATTGTCCTTGGGGTCGAATCCAGGGCACTTGGTAGGGTGAAGCCCAGTCCACCAGGATGCAGGCCGAGGGCCAAACAGACCATCGTCCATATTCCCCGCCTTTTGCAGGTGTGTAGCCTCCACATCGGGCCTGATGTTGAGAGCTGGGTTGCGGGTGGCCATGTCGAACCTGGGCACACAAAGACACCACGGTCGCCAACGTCATGCCTGAGCAATGCGCAAAATAACAATCACTGTGCCCCAAATGTGCTGCAGGCATACGCTTGTGCTCAGCCAATTGTCATAGTAATGGCAGAGTAGGATCATGCTCAACTAGCAATTCAAGGCCGTTAAGCAATCTTAAGCACGCTTTGAACTACCGACAAGTACCTCTGTAGCGTTCCCCCAGCTGCCGTCAAGCGGATGCAAGGGTGTACCACAACTCAGGCCCCAGACTGCGGCGTCCAATTAGAAAGGATTAGGCTTTAGTGGAGTAGGGGTGACGCCCTGCAGCGCAAACCATATGAATGTGTGCCATGAACAATGACCAGAAGTATGGTTGCGCATGTGTGGGCCAGGGCATCTCAACCTGCGGCCCAGCTTCACCGTGGACCCCCGTCATCCCGCGCCCCTATCTGACTGCACCAAACCCTGGCAGCACGTGCGCCATGCTTGCAGCTGACACGTGGGCACGCACAGTGGCAAAGGAGACGCTGGCACTGCGTCAAGTACTGGTCGCAGCGTTGCGAGCATAGCCTTGGTTCGCTACGATGACAGATGCCAGCAGCTGGAGCAGCAGTCTGCTATTGCTGGTGGTGTGCAGCGGTCAGGGCCTGGACCTTCCACCCACAGTGTCTCACTGCCCACTGCTCTCAGGACCCCCAGCTTACAGGTCCCCTGGCAGGATTATCATGATGTTCACACTCTATTGAAACCTTCCACTACATCAACCCACACCCCATCCCCGCACTCCATGGCACAGCGGTTCGTGTCAACCTGCATGCGTGGTTTGCCTAGGAGGCGGCGTTTGAGCTCGCACATGATGACATCAAACGCCCGCCCATGCGGCCGCCGCCACATATGCATCCTCCACGTGCAGTTCAGAGCTCTCTGCGGTTGAAAGAATGGTTTCAATTATCCGCGTAGATCCAATCACATTGACTTGGATCCTCAAGCTCAACATGCTCATGCCTTATGGGCTAAGGAGGACCTTAATCAAGCACCGATACTTTACCTGCATTCGACTGACACGCCCAGACTTGATGAAATATTCTGCATTCACATGCCGCAACGCAAGGCGAATTGCGCATGGTTAGTGAGCAGGGCATCACACCACCAAAAGTACGCATCACTGTACCGTCCAGGATCCAGGCACCACATGCATACAGCCAGGAGGGGAGGCCCAGGTTCAAGGCTGAGCCTTCCAAACAATGCGGCAGACACAACTTCAAACCCCCGCCTGTATAGCTCTTGCGTCATTCCCACCAGGCTCCAGCGGGCAGCTGAAGCTGCAACTTGCTACTGTTATTCTAGAAGCAGGGCGAGCAGTGGATCACATGTTTGCGCTCACCAAGAACGTCAGGTGTGCGTGTGGCCATCCACATGGGTATACGCACAGCATACTCGCGCAGTGGCAGCTGTTCCTCAAACTCAACCTTTGCACCGTCCATCTGCAGAAAAGGCGGGGCACATGGTGATACACCAAGCGCACAAGCGGCTGAGTGGATTGTCCACTGGCCACCGCTGCACAAAGGTTTGGTGTGTGCAGTCTGGGTGAGCTGGGCGCGCAGAACATGATCAAGACCTTACTCAAATGGCTGAACGCTCCAACGGCGCCCTGCTCCAGGTCGCACCCATCACGTCATTGCAGCAGACACGCACCACAATGACCGGGATGCAGCCGCGATTGACGGCGCCCTTCATACGCCCGCCCCAACCCCAACCCGCCGTTTGGAGACAGAAAACAGAACTGGACAGCTCCTTCCAGTACTGGGGCCCACTGTCTGTACACGGCACATTGTGCGAGCAGGTGCTGTGGGTTTGATGATGGAATCTACTGATACATACTGTTATGATAATCCATCTACTCATGCATACTGTTAGCACAAACGTGCATGTAGGTGTGTGCATGGTACAATAATTCTAACACGGCGTTTCACAGATGTTTTTGCATGCCGGAGCCTGACAGTCATAAGCCAAACACCATCACCAGATGCCCAAGTCCTGAAGTGCTTGGTACCGTTGCAGGCAAATCCAGCTGCAGGGGCGCACCCTCAAACTTGACACCGGGGTAGCCCTTCAGCAGTGCTTTCATCATCTGCCGTGCGCCCCATGAATATCCCTGCAAGTGCATATTTGTGCTGGGTAGCTGTGGGGTTCAGTATGGTGGCTGTGGCCAGTGGAAGACCTACTTTGCACACAAGGAGCAGAGAGGCAGCTGGGGATGCTGTCATGTGTGTCTGCGTGTTGATCAGACAAAAGCGAGCGACACTTTGAGCACCCACAATGCCGCTCCATGGCTCCTTTTGATCTCCAAACTCAGTGGGACCTGCGCCCAGCACCCACGTGGTCACACGCTCACCACACCATAACAAACACAACCCTGGGATGTGGATCCATCGAGTGAAATAGCCCACCTTGAACCAGCCCTCAAAGCTCACATGAGCTGATGTGTCAGTCACACAAAAATAGCTTCATGATGCTGGGTGAACCAGCACGATAACATGAATACGTGATGGCCGTGTGAGTTTACCGGTGGGTTGGTGCCCATGGCGTGCATATGCATGCAGCGACCCCAGCATCAAGCCAGCTGCAGACAGCTGCTGCTCGGAGCAGCGACGCTTATGTTACACCATGCTTGTGTATGTACATGTATTGTTGTGCCGCGATAGCACAAAACTGCCACAGACCTGCAAAGTACAGCAGTGTCTGGCGCTGGAGATGGTAGGGCAGGAACTCCTGGTGGATGTAGGGCGTCATAGGAATCGTGAAGTTCCCAGCCTGGCTCATGTTCAAGGCATCAAGGTAAACATAGTGAGCAGACGGCACAAGGTGACGGCTTCTTGTAAATCATTGGGCATGTGTGGTGCAGTCGATTCAAAGCCATACAAGTCATGATAGGTGCAGACTACCGATAACCCAATCCGCACGGGGTGGCTGTTGCAGCGCCAACCCTGCCCCCCGTACCTTGAGTACTGTCGCCCCCGGCACTGTCCCGTCATGACGCTCAAATGCTGAGATGGGCACTACAATGTCTGCAAGTGGCCAAGTGCACACATGAGCCATGAGTTGATGGGGAGCAAGTGGGGGGTAACAGCACACATGACCTGAGGACCTTGCCAAGTTGACAAGCATATGTAACCGGGGAACATGACGGAGCTGTGCTGTCACGTGTTCAAACAGTGGATGCAGCGTGGCGGGCGCAGACGGTATAAGGGTTTAGCTGGACATGAGCTTTGATGGGGATTATGAGCACGTACATCAGGAACATAATTCCCAGGCATTATAGTGGCACTCAGGCTGTGCACGCAGATGCTTCTTCAAACCAGAGTGTTAGTGATAGTTGTAAATCAGCTGTGCATATCACGTCATCATGGGCCGTGCCAAACCTTGACCAGGGTAGAAGCAGGGCTGTGGCTCTCTCCCACTTGCTGCCATCTCCATCAAAACCAGCTGCAGCCACGGACATGCACAGAACAGTCACATTTAAGTGCCAAACCAAGAATGGCACATAACACAATGTACGCATGAGTATGCTGGCACAGTGCCAAGGCAGAAGCAAGCGCGACGACGTGTTGTGCCCAACACACTCTCCTGCTTTTGCGTCTAGACACACGCAGCAACAGGTAGCAGGGCATACATTTAGGCATACAGGGCAACTAAACACACCTCTCTGTCGCAGTCTGCACCCCAGTCCTTCCCAAGGTTACAAAACATGGTGCTCTGCGCACGTGGACATGCAAGCAGCAGTTATCTACATGTAAGTCTCCGATATACAAGCAATGATGAAGAAACGCAGCTATGAATGACAATCCAAGGCCCAAACACACATGATGGATCTTGGACATGGCGCCAAATTGTGTGAGAGCAATGAAGTTCTCCAGCTGCCGCCAGAATGGTGAGTACTCGCAACGCCCCTGGTCTGCTGTCAGCACGATGATATGGTCAGCACCCTTCTTCCTATCAAGCCATGGCCCAGCCCTGCGCTTGTGCAGTCATACATGTGGGGTGGTAATGATGATCTGGCATTGTGTATGGGTACTATGCTGCAGGCAGATGTTGTGTGGCACAGCAATGTTGCGTCCGGTGCGCTTCATGGTTGGTTTCTGCAGGGTCATACCGTATTTTGCACTACATTGTCTACATACTTCCTCAATGCCTTGAGCACCTCCTCTAGTTTGACCTCGTTCGTCACAGTAGACCCAGGCCATGGAAATAGCCATGTGTCCACAAAAAAGTAATCTGCCTCCTGTGAAGTGCACACGCAAAGCTACGAGATTATACACAGCATAGCTTTGAGTACGCTGTAATGCTCCAAGTCCGGGGCCCATTGTCTTAGAAGTGGCTTGGCCTCCGTCCATGTGATGACATCACATCTGACAGCTTGCAGATGCAGCAGACCATTCACCTTGGGGTTGCTGGTCACATATGGGCTCTCCAGAAGCAGCTGGGAGAAGAGCTGGTCAAGGCCATAATTCCTGCATGTGAGTCATGCTTGTACGCATGCTTGCATGACTCGGCTCATATGAGAGCGCAGCGCAGTCTCACACTGGTGCTGACGCACAGGACCACACCCCAACCGAGCTTCTGCGTGAGCCGCCTGCATATGGAACATGAATTTTTTGCAAGCTACTCACGTATCCGTGATGTCGAAGCACCAATCATTGGCACACGTCCTGCAGGCATGTGGCGTTTCTACAGAACATCACATGCCAGCCCGTGTGCACAGCATGCAGCTTGTTGTTATCAACGAGGGCAGGCACATAGACGCACCCTCCATGCTGCACACACCGCATGTCCCTGCATGCCATCACAATGTGCGTGTGCCCATGTTGCAGCACACCATGCGCCCATGTCCACCAACCGCACCTGTACTTGGCGAGCTCTGGTATTTCCCGATATACATAGATTTTTGGAGAGCGTGCCTTCTTCGGCTCCTTCCCCAATGACGATGTGGCTGCGTCAGCGCACAGTGCACGCTGCATTTCCTTGGCTGCCTTCAGACTGCGAAGGCTGTAGATAGGGTTGTACTTGTGTGTGCGTGTTTGCAGGCTAGCCATGTACTTCCGCGTCGTAACTATCTTTTGGGCCACAGCATTGGAAAACTGAGACATCGCTTCCCGCGGGCTCCATCCTGGGTCTGCCGTGTGCGCTGCCAAGAATCCAACAACTAGCCCAACCAGAACGCCGCAAAGCACCGTCAGGAGGTCAGAAAGGCGCGGCATACTGTCTCATGCTCTCATCCGCCACACGTGCAGACCTGCCCGCATTGCAGGCGACATGCAGCATCTTGGCTATGTGTGTATTTGAGTGAATGTCCAAGGTTTATGCTTGCATCAAAAGGAGCCACACGGCTGCAGCATAGAGCCCAACAAAACGTCAATGTCCTGCAAAATCATTAATGCATATGGTGCTGCCTTAACATAAGGCTCCTTTCGCACAACTGCGTGCATGTGTTATGATTGATCCAAAGCATGCCCATCATCAGCATGCAGCCAGCCTACCAGACAGCCAGCAGGTCAGTCCCAGCCCCAGCCGATCAGGGCAGCGACCTCAGACACAGCTTGGCGCAGGCCCCAGCCGCAGCCAGCCACACAACAGCAGTCACGGTCACAGCGGCCACCAACCAGCGTGCAGCTGGCCAGCGGCAACAGCGTACAGGTTAAGAATCAGTTCAGCTACCTTGACAGCATGGTGCATCATAGCAGCGACCAAGAGAAGGAGCTGCAGCGGCGCATGTGCGGGGCTGGGCATGCATTCCGACAGCTGCGCCCGGTCCTGCGCGCGCGCAGTGGCGCCACCCTCAGCACGAAGCTACAGCTGTACCGCACATTTGTCGTGCCCAAGCTGCTGTATGGCGGGCCCGAGTCGGGGGCCCTGGTGGAGCGACAGCTGCAGTCGCTCGATTCGTTTCACACCACGTGCTTGCGCGCCATCACGGGCACACGCCGCGGCCCTGATGGCATCTCCAATGCGGACCTGTTTGAGCTTACAAAGTCCAAGCCTTTGAGACAGCAGCTAGCCGACAGACGCATGCGTTTTGCAGGTCATGTGGCACGCAGACATGACAGCCGGCTGGTAAAGCAGATGATGTTTGCCACAGGGATTCAGGGTCTGGTTCGGCCTGTAGGGAGGCCGCACACAGTGTGGTTTGATGGGCTTAGGCACAGCCTGGTGCA
>QAXD01000164.1:681397-711283 GCA_004335575.1 Haematococcus sp. NG2 | reverse complement strand
TCCGTGCACAGAGCCAGCCGGGTGTCCCGTGCGCGCCCGGCCATGCCCCCCGCCCTGTGCATCGTTGTGAGTTTGTCGCAGCACCACACCTACTGTGCGCTGCAGTGGTGGCTGTCTCTCAATCGAGCGCTGATTTACAGTCTTGCAGCGATGTGACACACGCAGGCTGACACAGCTATTCAGTCTTGGGGGTAAAAACAGGGGTGTGACAACAACCAAGGCCAGCTTCTGGCTGCGGGTGATTGCAGGGGTGGATGTCACAGTTATTCTGATGCATTAACAGAGCACATTCGAGCGTGTGTGCATATATGTGCATTCATGCATGGAGAGCTGTGAAGTAAGGCAACAAAGGTCCACGTGCAAGCATACACAACTACTTGCATGGGCCGTGTTGCACCGCTGCATGGACATGCCTGCATGGTTGCATCAGCCAGTTGCAGCTTGTGTCAAGCCAGATTCATGAGCACAAGTGGCTTGGGGCATTTCTGTCCCCAACTACCATGCATCAGGTACTTTGAGATACCACGCATTGCTGCATTCACACTCAATCGTACTGATTTTGGGCGCCACCACGCATCCCACAATACCATACCACCATGCCGGGGCTACAGACACAGCACGCCAGTCAGCACGGTGCTTCATGTGCCACTGTGGCTCCGTAGTGAATGTACCACACATGTATGTGTGGTATATCTTGCGCACACCCATTGTCGCCCCTGTGTATACCCAAATACTTGAATACCTGGACCTCCCACCCCAGCTTGTCTTGTGCGCATACCACACATACACACCTGGCACCTGACTAGCAGCTACATGCCAGACTGACTCGATGCTGCCACAGCCTACTCTGAACAACACCATGCGCTGTGTGCCGTGCTGCAGCGAGCCCCCACCCGGCCATGAATGCGTGCTCCACCGTACGTGCGCGGATACGATGTTGTCTGCCTGCCTTCACACACATCTTCCCGCCCCTTACAGTTCCTGTTGCACACCAGTACCTGCTTCTGATCTATATGCACGTGCGTTACTGACGTACACAGTATCAGCACACCATTCAACAAACACCACAGTGCGCCCCAACCATACATGCCCTCTATAGCATACCATATAATAAAACACACACACTTACCTAACCGCCTAAACATACAGTATTATATTGTACTGCACTACTGGAACATCTGCCATACACCGTGGCCCACGGCACGCCCTGCAACATCAATGCTTACAGCAATTACTCTGAAATGTCGTCAACAGGGTGCGCCAAAAGAAAAAGAGCTCTGCACCATCAATGCCTACAGCAATTACTCTGAAATGTCGTCAACAGGGTGCGCCAAAAAAAAGAGCTAACAGCCTCACTAATCGTTAAACCCTAGGGCCCCTACCTGAATGCCACATCAGCAACAACACACCCTGTGGGCAAGTACGCACGACAAACAAGTTACTGTGGGTTTCATTACCTGAGAAGGAAAAGTCCCGGAACCATGGAACGCGTGGCTGTTCTCGCAGGCCAGATTTCGCCTCGCCCTCGCAAGGTACTGAGACATTCGAGGATCAATGTCTTGGCATTCAGATGCAGGTCATTTCCAACGGCGCATTGTTGACTAACCGACCCTTTCACGCTACAGGCCAAGGTCGCGGTGCTGGGCGCTGCTGGTGGCATTGGACAGCCACTTTCGATGCTGCTGAAGGTGTCTCCACTCATCGGGTGCGAGTGCATGCTCAAACCCCTTGGTCATGGATGCAGAACATGCCCTGCCAGCACCCTCTGCCGACTTTGCACACCTCAAGCCGCTGCACATTGGCCAGCTCTCTGACACCACCCTGTTTGCTCTGTTTCTGTGTTGTGATGATGCAGGGAGCTCTCCCTGTATGATGTGGCAAACACACCAGGAGTGGCATGCGACCTGTCGCACATGAGCACACCTGCAGTGGTCAAGGGCTACCTGGGCCCAGATCAGCTGCCTGCTGCTCTGCAGGGCAGCACTCTGGTGGTCATCCCTGCAGGTAAGTAGGCGTGTTGGGGGGTTTGAATTGATGTCTGGAGCTTGGCTTGACACCGCTCAGCCCTGACAGTTGATCTAGCGCATGACATGGCGCTGAGCGTGCATGCTGCGTAGGAACCATGTTCGTTGCATGCAGTTGTCACACTTTTTTAGTATGTGAGTCTGCAAGCATGCCTCAACGATCCGGAACCTCCTGCCTGCTGTGGCACATGGAGTCACACAACATACACAAATGGTGCATGGGTGTAGGTGTGCCACGCAAGCCTGGTATGACGCGCGATGATCTCTTCAACATCAATGCAGGCATCGTCGCGGGGCTGTGCGAGGTCTGTTTGAAATTGAGCAGTTGGCCGGGCCAAAATACTTGCTGAGCTGAATGGTCTTTGTGCACCATCAGCACGTTGCTTGCATAATGCCATGCGTGCAGCTGCATACTGCACAGAGTTGTTTTGCTGAGCAACCTTTGCACCTGCCTCGCCAGATATAGAGCCCAATTCTCCGTTCACATGTGTTGGTGCCTGCAGGCCATTGCCAAGCATTGCCCCCAGGCATGGGTGGCAATCATCTCCAACCCAGTTAACTCCACGGTGCGCTGGGACACAGAGCTTTGCACTGGAGTTGCTAATCACAGTTCACATGGAGGGCGGTGGAAGGTCATTGGTTTATAGTCATGTGGTTGGAGGCCTGTGGACGGTTACATGGAAGGCGCTACAGAGCATGGCTGTCTAGAAGCATGGCACCCAGGTGGGGATCCACCCAAGATGCAGCAATGCTGCACCTGCAGGTGCCCATCGCAGTCGAGGTGCTCAAGCGCCATGGCGTGTATGACCCGCGCCGTGTGTTTGGTGTGACAACGCTGGATGTGGTGCGAGCCGAGGCGTTCATTGCTGAGATCCTCGGTGCGTGTTCATGCCACATAAGACATACCGGTAACGTATTTCCCATGTTGCGCCTGGGCAATAATTTCAAACATGCTCAGGTACCATCTGGGCAGGAACTTGCGGGAGCGCAGCAGCTGAGATGAGTCTGATCTTTATGAGTTGGTGTTCACATCATTTTTGTACAGGCGTGGATCCACGTGATGTGTCTGTGCCGGTGGTGGGAGGCCACGCTGGCATCACCATCTTGCCCCTGTTGTCCCAGGTGTGTTATGCCACAAGTGTAACACGGCAACTGATCCATGCAGTGGTGCTGTAGCATGCATCATTCAGCCAACCGACGAGTTGAGCGCAGAGGTGACATCAACAATTCTGGCTCAGTATGTTCAGTTGGCTTACACTGCTTGAATTTTGTGCCCATTACATGCCATGCCTGCAGGCACACCCGCCCCTGAGTCTGCCTGCAGACGCAGCCGCCAAGCTCACAGCACGCATCCAGGATGCTGGCACTGAGGTGGGAGCTGTGTGCCGCTGTGATGAACATTCTTTCACGTGCTGTGTGAACTGCAAGGGCCAGACTGTGCCAAGAATGTACAAGTGCAGCAGCAACAGCTGGGGGCCCCTGCTGTAATGGCGCATGTTCAATCCCACTAATCATCGTGATCTGCATAGCTGCACAGGTGCACAGCCCACAACCAGCGTCATGGGCCGTGCCTGGTTATGCGCATATATGTTGCACTGTAGGTGGTCCAGGCCAAGGCAGGCACTGGCTCTGCCACACTGTCCATGGCCTATGCAGCCGCGCGCTTCGCAGAGAGCTGCCTGCGTGCACAGGCGGGCGAGAGTGGCGTGACTGAGTACGCCTATGTGCAGGTGCGCGTGGAGCCATGTGTTTGGTTGTTGCAGGTGCTTTTGGCTCAGGATGCATTCGTGGACACACTGGAACCTGACATGTATTGGTGGATGTTGGGGGCAGAATTAGTGTGTTGTGTGGGAGCTGCATGCCACAATGAGTTTGGACACACATGGAGCAAAGAGGCTTGCTCAGGTCTTCTCTCATCCGTTGTATGCGCCTGCATGTCACACGCTGTAGTCGAGCGTGGTGCCTGGTGTGCCCTTCTTCTCCTCCAAGCTGCGCCTGAACACCCAAGGCATCAGTGAGGTAGGTACATGTACTTGTGTAGGCCATGCAGAAGCACTCTCACTTCACCAGGTTCACCTTGCACGCTTGAGAAAATCTGCACGCACAAGTCATGGTCCTACCATAGTGCCGCTCCTCTATGTGTTGTTTTGCATGCCCTGCTCAGCTTGCCCTTGTCATGCATGTATGCTCATGCAGGTGTGTGGGCTGGGACCCCTGAGCTCGTCCGAGGCTCAGGGCCTGGAGGCCATGAAGCCCGAGCTGCTGGGATCTATCCAAAAGGGTATCGACTTTGTGGCCAAGCGCAAGTGATCGTGCAGGATAGCAAACACATTGTAGCTGGTGGTATGCTGAGCAGTGCGGCACTGCGTAAAAACACCACAGACATAGGTGCAGGCTGACGTGTGCTGAGCGCTGTTAAGCATATATTCTGCCAATGCTGATCTTAGATAGTGCCTCTCTCTAAGATTAGTAGTTGGCACATAGGATCAGCTTCAATGCGCTGGCAGGGTTGCTGAAAGCAGCTGGTGACCGACGGGGCTTGCGCCCATGTTAATGAACGGCCTTGTTACAACAGCCTTGCATGAAACGCATATGTGCGCAAGCAGGCTCAAACACAACAGATTCAATGCCATTACTGCTCGATGGCATGGTGCTCTTCAGCCAGCTTGTCCGTTGTGTTTGAACCAACCTGCAGATGACAGTAATGAATCAGGCCGAGTCAACACTAAAGAAAGCATAATGCACAGCAATTGTGCAGGGCCATACATATGTGTTGGAAAGAGAAGGCTCAGACGAAGGAGAAGTCGTTTTTTAAGGAGTTTTAATCACAGAGATCAGAAACAGCCTCTTGTGTTCACATCAGCGCCTTCTTCTTGCAAGGTGGAGCATGCGTATGGCATCAAAGCATTTTGATGCGGTATGAGCAAGCAGGCAGATTGTGCCTGTGCATATACATGCTCGCCGCACAGAAGGGAGAGCATGCGAGCACTGAAACCCACAGGGTTCATTCTGGCTGCTGGAATATGTTGAGCAAGGAGAACCAAGGGCCCAGTGCTCGACCGTCTCAGCAGCAGGAGGCATTGGCGGTGCCAGCCATGCTGTAACATAACATGAGAACAAGAGTAGCTCTCACTTGTCCCTGCCCACCTTTGAAGAGGAGTCATGTTGGTGGTGGGGTGCTCCACAATGACCATGTGTCAATATGGCACCTGGATGCAATTTAAAAGACGAGCAAGGGTCGCGGTCACTGACAAATGGTATTGCAAGCAGGCTGTGCACCAACATCAGCAGGTGCATGAGAATGTCCAGGAGCAATCGTCCCAACACCCCAAAATGGATGAGGGTGGGATAGCGAGCCCCGGGAGTGAATGCTGCATAGGGTTTGATCGGCCCTGTGCAGCCATCACTCTGGCTTCTGGGAACGGGCCACAAAGCACGGACTGGGAGAGCAGAGTGACCAACTTTATAGAAGCCTTGGTAGCAGACACAAGCACCAATGCACGGAATACTTTGAGCCGCAGCTCACCTGTTGGATGAGCAAACCATGTTACGCCTCGGCAGGCGGAGGTGCCGTGGCCAGTAGAGACAAGGACTCAGCAGTAACAAACACAGAATGAGGTTTAGATTAGGGCAGCAGTATGTGAAGCATGCGTGGTGCGGATATGCAGGGGTGGCATGGCATACTTAGCAGCACCTTCTGCACTCAGACAGCCAAGGGAGTGTGTCGTCAGCCAGGTTGAAGAGACCTGGGTCAGAGACTCTAGTCCAAAATCCGTTTTGTCATCATCGTGCAGGAGCAGTGATGCACATGCTGTGCAGATCATGTCATGCATACTTGAGAAGCACCACAAGGATCAGGAGAGTCAAACCGTTGCTCGTCACTGTTAATCAGCAACACGGACCAAAAGGTGTTGGATCATCATTTCCCTCAGGCGCCTGATAAGCAAATGCTGCATAAGCAAATGTGTGCATGGAGCATGCTATGAGGTTAGCCGCCAAGGGTCAGGTATACTGGCTTGAGGGGCCTGTTGAGAACCCCAAAAGTTAAGCTTCGAATCAACGTCGATCATACGGGGAAAGTGTCCTCACTCCCACGTGGCAGCAGGTGCATGAGCATGCAAATGTACCTGCAGATGGTGACAATGCCTTCATCCATCAGACAAAGCGTTGGAATACTGTGTCATCACTGTTGGTCAGTGTGAGCTGAGTAATGTCTGTCATCACCTGGGGAAGGCGCAGGTTTGTTGATCACATGGGCGCATGGGCATGGGCATGATGCATGGGTGCATGGCCGTGATGCATGGGCATGGCCGTGAGTTCCCGAAGGTCAGTGAGCAAAAGCTCAGTCCATCCTCATAGTTGTCCCCGGCTAAGGGGCTTATAGGACTGGGGCGACATAGCATATCATCATCCCTTCTGATCGGTGTTTATGTGTGCTGCTGCCTGCCGACAATGCCGGGTGCATCGTGCTGGGCACGCGGCTGCGGTGCAGTGATTGTCTGTCACAATCGCGTCAAAAATAAAAGGCGGCAGCACGCATGGCAAAGCCGCCAAGCTGCATTAGTTCAAGTTGCATGGCGCAATGCAGACGCACCCAGCCCCTGATGCGATGCATGCGCAGGCAGTCCAGGGCCGGGGCTTTGAACCCGAGCGACCCTGCATCCGTTCTCAAGCAGGTGTGGGTCCTAGCAGCAAACCCCACTGCTGCAGCACTTGCAAGTATCACCCATCGAGCATGAATCATGATCGTGCGATCAGAAGACTCACCACCTGTCGTGATCATGGCACCATGCGGTTGCTTGCGGCGGAGGGCGGCTGCTGCCTGCATATGGGGCCGCCAGGCAGCTTTGCGCACGAGTGCCACCAATGCCAACCGGCATACGAATAGAGGCCAGGGTGCGAAGGACAGGAATAAGGCACACAAGGCTCACACTTCACACTAATTTGTCACGGTTGGGAGCTGGGCAGGTATGGTGTTGTTTTTGTCATGTTCTACGGTCTACAATTGCTCGGCTGACGTGCAGCGTGTAATATACGGGAGGAAGCCATGTTCCAACTGAATCCAAAAGTGTTCGTCAAGAAACAACTCAACACACCTCAAGTTGAGGTCATGAAATGATGTTTCTGGCATTCTTGGGTTTTTACCATTGATGGCTCTGCTCTTGGAGAGTGCAACCCCACCCCAGGGCATCTCCATACTGGGGTTTCAGTTCAGCTATCGAAATGGCACATTTGACTGGCGTTTGCTACATGGCATTGATGTGGACGCAGTGGTAAGGAAGATGGATGTAAGCTGCCGTCACGGTTGTTGCTGCTTTCTGCAGTCAACAACAGCCCTAGGTCAGCCGTAAACATCTCTGTATTTTGCGTCGGTTTGCAGGTGCGGTTGACTGATGTCAAAGCTATTGAGGATTGCCTGGACACGCTGCAGCACGGCAGCTTGGAGAGCGAAAAAGGTTTATCCAGCAAAAACTGCATCCAGCTTTTCCGGCTACTGCAGCTTGCTGTGGAGTACCTATGGCATTTACGCAACGCGCACACCACGCTGCTTGGCTTTTACCAGGAAGCCATCCTGGCAGCTGAGAGGTGTGGCAGGAGTGCAGAGTTTCATTGGTGACGCTGCCACCCCATTAGGCGCATCGAATGAACGGGCAGACACAGACAGCCAAGCATGTACAGCACCCCTCATGCAGCTGCACTGCATCGCCTGGGTCCAGCCCGCACCTCACAGGCGTGGACAGGCACAGGCATGATGATGTGTGCATGTCGCATGTCTGCATGGTTGCACATTTGACAAACCTTCATGATGTAGCGTGCTCACAACACAGGTGGAAGACAGCTGCCCGCATGTACCTGGATTCCGGCAATTCATTCATTGCTGGCTGCATGCACACCGGCGACATTAGCCGCATTGCACTTGAGGCAGTTGACATCGCACGCCATGCTCTGGAGGAGCAAGATAGCCGGTACAACGATGCATTGGACAAGCTGGAAGTGAGTTGTGGGCAGACTGGGCCGCTGGTTGGACTGCAGACGGCAGAATAGCTAACAGAGCAACCAGTCCTGGACAAGCAACATTGTGTGCAAGTGACAGGCTTGAGGACAGACAAACATGTCATGGATCTCAGCAAGCACTGGTGCACCGTTGCTAGCAATGCTGCCATACGACACTGTCCAGCACTGTGAGGTGAAAAACAAAAACAGCAAGTGGTGCGGTTGGGCTCACGCTCTCTGTGCTCACCTCTAACAGTCTAACCCTTGCCCTACAACGAGCTGGCAGTTCTTGTTTGCGGATGCCAGAGTCATGTAGCCCTCCACTGTGTATGACGGGTGCTGCCCTTTCAGGACGAGGACCAGCGCGCGCGCTACTTCCACTTCCGCAAGCAGCGCACCGAGCTGCTGTGGCACCATGTGCACAGCGTGGATCTGGACGAGCTGCTGGCCAATACACGTGTCGCAGCATTGGACGGGGTGGGTGCTGTTGTTGGGTGCTGCTCGAGTTCATGTTCATGTTCATGTGACACTAGCCTTCAGCCAGTCACGGGCTGATCAGCATGCTCGAGCTGATTGTGAGGGTGCAGGAGTGAGGTGGTCTCAGGAGCCTGTGTTGGACTGTGATTACGGCGTGTAGCTTGAGGGTTATGGCAGTTGGAAGTGGTTAGGTCAGATGTTACTACATCCATCATCCATGCCTTGCAGAAGACTTGAAGGTTGTAGCGTTGAACATTAGTTTGCTGATTCGCAACCCAACCTGAACATGACGGTTTTCACAGGTGATGCACAACCTGGTGTTCTCCTCTATTGTGGCTGAGGACCGTGAGGAGCTGACGCCACACCACTTCGCACATCTCATCCCCTTGGGTCAGTGCGCACTGGACTACATGCTTTTCCAGGCCAACGCCACGGGCGCAGGACTGGTAAGCCCACCTGTAACTTTTGTGACGCCTTCGTGGCTGTTGCATGTGCTGGAAGTGCCCTTGTGATGTGGCTAGGAGCAGAGGGTGTGGGTGCCATTTCATCAACACTGAATGTGTTGCGATCAGGTGCCCCTGTTCCTGTCTGCACCGATTGCCCCTGTGGTGTCCAGGAGCACGCGATGGCGCGGCTGCAGGGATCCTGCACCGAGATCCCGGTGCTCACCAGCGCAACACAGGACCTGCACACGCGCATCACCACATTCATCCTGGAGGCGCAGCAGCATGCAGCGCAACTGGGGCTGGCTGTGGCACCAGGTGGGGAGCACAACTCAGCATGTTAGGAGCATCCATACTGCACTCAAGAACTTGGCAGTTCGTATGACACTGTGTTAAATGTACCTGTGAAGGTCTATGCTGCTGTATCTCTTAATTCTATGAAGTTATTACGCATGTTTGCCAAGCGTGTGCAGGCAGTGCACAGGATCCGGCAGCCGCAGCTGCAGCAGCAGCCATGGCAGGCGTGTGGCCACAGAGCATGCAGGGGCCAGCACTGCAGGTGGGTGACTTTTTACCTGAGGGGTGACTTCTGTGAGATTTAGAAATGGCATAAGGTTTTCGAGCGTGGTGGCTGTGGCTGATTTCAAGCTTGCGGCATGGATGCTGGTCATGCAATGGTTCTCTGTCAGGTGCTGGCTTTGATGTGTCCACGTGTGTGCACCATCCTGTGCTGTAGTTGCATGCATCCGCCTGTTAAGCTGATGCGGTACCCCTGGCGCACTGAAACAGGCACGCCCCGCGTCCGCCTGGGCGTCGCGCCCAAACAGCGCGCTGTCAGGAGGGCCGTATCGCCCGCTGGGTGGCATGGGTGCCTATGGCATGAACCTGCCAGTTCCTGGTGCACCGGGGCCCATGGGTGAGTCACTGCGCACTAGTCTGCTCTTGCAGAGGTTTGTACACAGCTTCACTTTCCTGTTGGTCAACCAGGACCCAACCCTTGAGCTTCCGACGCCTTGTTTCCAACATGTCATGTCGCTTGTGCGCTAGTGTCGTACTGCACGGTATCACACTGACTTCATTATTCGCTCGTAACAACGCATCTACGCACAGGCTCTGCACTGGAGGAAGCCATTGCTCTGGCGCAATCAGGTGCCATGGGGCCAGCAGTTGAGATGCAATCACGTGCCGCTGACCTGCAGTACAAGGTGGAGGTGCTGGAGGCAGACCTGCGGTATGCTCTAACTTGTGGTGCATGTGCTACTGCTGTGTTCTTGTAGTGCATGCGCCATTCATCACACCGCTGCCCGCTGCCAGTACCATGCAACATTCTTTAAGTACTGCTGCGCTTTAACAAGTGGTTACTGTATTTAATAACTGGTGACATGTGGACACTGGACAGGGTGGAGCGCGGCAAGACAGATGAGATGCGGCGGCTCATGTCTGACATCCGCGACCGCCTGAACCAGCCACAAGTGCGTGTGTGTAGAATTTCCCTGCAAAAACAGTTGCCATCTTTTTGCGTGTACGTGCATGCACACACTGACCTGCTAGATGCAGCAACTCTGTGCATGATGCACGTGGTTATGCAGGCTGCTGCAGCCTGAACCACAACTGACCATCCCTGCGCCTCGTCTCAACCCTGCTCCAACCCGCGCACTTGCTTGCCCCACAGGGCCTGGAGCCATTCACCAGCCTACCATCATCGCTGCCCAATGTGCCAGGGTCAGGCCACTTTGGGCAAGGCATGGCAATGGGCATGGCAATGGGAATGGGCATGCCAGTGCAGACGGCTCAAGGCATGCAGCCCTGGGGCACTGCTGGAGGTGTGGTGGGCTACAATGCGCCTATGCAGGTGGGGCAATTGCTGGAGACTGCGTATTTCATGCTGCGCGAAGTGGTTCTGCTGTCGGGTGATGTGGCGCGGGATTACTATGGCTTGGGCAAAGGAGTGGCCACATACCATCATGTGTTGCACTGCTGTTGTTGAGCAGGGGCTGCGTGAAATTGGCCCAAGCCGTAGCGAGGCAGGTGTGGCAGCAGGTGTGCAGGCCACGTCCTCGCCCACACGGCTCAAGCTGTGAGTGAAGGCAGGGGTCAGAATCTGCAGCCAGTGGTGACAACTGGGTGCCAGCACCTAGTACACATTTCTGCAGGCATTGTTCCTCCTCACATTCATGTTTATGCGGCAGCTCCAGTGCAGGTAGTTAGTAGTTCCTGCCTGATCAGGTTCCGCACGATATTCTGTGATGCTGTGCATCGCGCAATGCTCCCGCACGTTTGTACGGCCCTCTCACAGGTACATCAACGAGGACGCGGTGCGCGCAGAGGAGCGGCAAAAGGTGACAGAACTGTTACAGCAGCAGGTGGAGACACTTAAGGCACAGGCCATGCGGCAGTTCAGTGAGAAGCGGATGCCCAGTCGCCGCGAACGAGCCAAGTCGCCACAACGTGCGTCATGCTCTTGATGGGAACTTCATGTGGGGAGGCTGAGTGGGGCATGGCGTATTGAAGGGCAGGGCTGCACTAGCTGTTGCTTCAAGGTACATGAGCACCGCAGGCTGTGTGCATAGCAGCCGCGCATCTCGCTGCATATGGGCTGGGGAACCCTCATTCCCTCGGCCATTTCGTGTGGCAACGCTGTGTGCTATCACCAACTGCTGCAGTGTGACTCACATCTGCATGCTGCCTATCCATCTCCCTGCGCAGCTGGGCTGCACCCCGGGGTTGGCGAGCGCTCAGCACCCAACCTGCGTGACATGGGTGCTGACAAGGTGGTGGACTTGACAGACCTTCTGCCCCCCGCGCCCTCACGCACACGCAAGGAGTCCCCGCCCAGTTTATCCCAGCCTGGATCCCAACTGCTGCCTGCAGCTGGTCAGGGCGCGCTGCAGCAGCCGCTTCCCGCAGGAGCGCCACAGCATGCCATGCCCCCTCTCCCTGGGGGCGTCAAGGGCTCCAAGCCAATAACTGTCGCAGAGCGGCAGCTGGAGGCAATGGGGTTGAAGAAGAAAGTTACAGGTGATGGGGCACAGCACCGGCGGTCGCAGAGCTCAGCAAGCGTGACTAAGCGTGCGCCGTCACCAGTGCCAGCAGGGGCAGCAAGTGATTTGGAGTGAACGTGTGCACACCAAGATAACTGGGGAGGAGGAGTGATTTTTTGCTGGTTGATCAGTTGGACGCGGGAAATGTTGTGGGAATGGCAGATGGGAGCAGTCTGGCACACAGGCTATGCTGAGCTGGCAGTGTTGGGTCCTTCAGTTGGACATCTCGTGCCACTGCACTGTTTGGATATGAGGGGAGCAAGTGAGTTACTATTCATTAGTAGAGGTTGCTTGCGTTGTGCATGCAAACATTAGGTGACCCTTTTTTATGTGTACTTGACCGGCACCGTTGGCATTGGCTGGTTCGTGGTCTGTAAAATCTGCGACCTGTGAATAGCAGTGGCTGTAGTCCTGATCATGCTCAAGTCCTGATTGTGCAGCCCTTACACAACCGTTGTAACATGACTCAGCAGAACATGAAGGTTGCAGCCTCAGCACTGAGCATCTTCTTGCACCTGCTGCTGCCTACCAGCCGCTCAAGTGCCAGCACATCCCACTTGCAGAAAAGAAGACCCACGCTGGCATGGTGTGTGAGTGTGGATGCACCGCCCACCGCCCCCTGCATGCGAGCAAGAGAGGATGCAGAGTCCACAATGCTGCGGTCGTTGCCTCAACTGAATACTGTGCAGCAGGACTAAACAGTTGACACGCTACACACCATGTGAAGCACAGGTGCAGAAGCTCATGGTTCTGATAAGGACTGGCTGCGCAGGGCCAGCAACCTACCCCCTGCCCTTCGTCTTCCTGAACATACCTTGGGGGCTGTGCCTGCATCCTCTAGCAGGTTCAGTAGCTCTGAGTAGAACACAGCATGCTCAGGTGGCGAGTAGAACAGCACATCCTGCGTGAATAGGACCATATCACATGTTGTGGATGGGACACACAGAGCACACAACGAAAGTGTACCATGAGCCAGTGGACAGTTGAGGTGTTGCAAAATGGGGCGTAGCCTACACAAGCTGCACCGCAGCAGGCAGCCTCCACAGACACAATGCAGTAACACATTGCTCACAGAGCTGCACACCTTGATGCCACGCAGGCGGTGGCGGTTGTAGAAATGTGCGCGCTCCGTGTACAGCAGGATGCGCACGCGTCGGTGGAAGAAGCGAGACCGCGCAGCGGTAACGTCTGGACCTTCCGTGTACTCACTGATCGCATCAAATATGTCATCATCCTCAGCCTTCAGGAAGTTACGCAACCTGCAGGGCACGGTTGTGGTATGCAGTTATGTGAGTGATTGGCAGGAAGCGGGTGTCTGGTACATGTAGTTGGTGGAGGCAGTCCTGAGCAAGCAAGGGCCGCCACGTCAAGCAGTGGAAGCAGATCTGTTTCCTGTGACTTTTGTCCTGGGTCATGCAAGGGCATCAACATGCGCCCCGTGGACGCATCCTGGCAGCAGCAGTTGGGCACACACTGTCCACACCACATACCTTACAAAGTCAAAATAGTGTGGCACAAATAGCAGCAGCCCGTTGGCACCCATGCCCTCGCGCAGCCGCGGCCACACCACACGCTTGAAGTACTCAAAACGAGCAGTGGGCACGTCCGAGGGCGATGTCGCAGTAAAGCGCTCAAATACCTGCAGGCTCATGCAGAGTTGTAGGGGCAAGCTCTCAGTTGCTGTGTACTGGGTTGTTTAAATTCACATGCAGAGTAGCACAGGTTTCTTCCAAGATTCAACTCATAGGCAACGAGATGACAGCAGGTTCACAGACAGCAGACAGAAGCGACACCCCAGACCTTGCATGAAGCCAGGAATCAGCGCGGACCCACCTGCTGCACCTGGGGCACCACCTGACCCAGCACCCCTGTGTGCCGTGGCACCACGCGCAGCTTGCCCGCATGGTTGGCACACAGTGGCCCACCCAGCAGCGCGTTCATGTCGGGTGTCATGAATGATGTGAGCAGCACTGTTTGCCTGCAGGCAGATCAGTGGGCACGTAGATTCACTACCATGCACCCCGCCACATCACGCAACAGGCAGGGGAGTAGGGTGGCTGGAGGCAGCACAAGGGCTTGTGCTGCACATGGGGAGGTGGATCCCACAATCTTTGCCAACAGGCAGGCATGGTAATGAAGCAGGGGATGCAACAGAGACGCAATACGGACTTCCTGAACATGGCATCAAGCATTCAAGCGGTGGGCCTACCTGTAGTGGCGCGCCCAACCTGAAAGGTACCACTCGCGCACGCGCATGATGTCCACACCGTGCTGTTCCTTGGGCAGCTGGTTGAGTGCAGCCATCACTGTCTCCACATGCTGCCAGTTCTGTGGGGAATCAGCAAAGCATGTAATGGGCGGTGAGTGGGTATGGCGCAGGGGGTTGAGCAAAGAGCCGGTGGGACCTGGGTGGCTGATAAGCGCATGTAAACAGCAAGAGGGGCATGTGCCTGCAGCAGGTACGTCGTGCAGGCAGGCGGTCGCACACCTGCATGCTCAGCACATCCGCACGGTCCACCACCACCACCTCAATGCTGGACAGAAAGTCAGCGGCGCCATCCCCACTGCTGCCAGCGGCCTTGGCATTGGCAGCAGCTGAGATGGCACGCTTGCCATCCCCTGCATCCTTGCCAGCAGCTTTGGCAGCGTCCTCTGCATAAGGCCAAGTATTGTGCATGCAAGGCACAAATGCGGGTGGGGAAGGGACCGTTGTGGGGGATATGTGGGTGCCATTTCATCAGCAGCAGAAGAGCGCATGATTGTTGTTTACAGGGCGGGCTTTGGTCCCTTCCAAGGCAGCATATGATGTTTGTTACAGTCAATGGATTATAATAAACAGGCATTATACAGACACACTTACCAGCCAGCTTAGTGGCAATGGCGATGGGGGAGGCAACAATGATGTCTGACTGGTACAGGTCAGCAAATAGCCTGCAGCAAGGCACATCAAGCAACACGGATGTTTGACACTCTGATTGCGGCCAAAACGCAAGAGCTGACAAATTAGAAATAACAGAATGTGAAACAGAGGATCTTAAACTCCACAGTGTGGTTAGCTGCCTTGCAAGCGCAAACACTTGTACATGGGCATCACCACATACTCACTTTATTGCGCCACGTGTGATCTTGATGCCCAGCCGGAAGTGGTCATCTGTGTTGCCACTGAACAGCGCACGCCATTCAGCAGGCTTGGCGGCTCGCCGTGCTTGTGCACCCGCATCCAATGCATCATCCTCATTCTTGGGCAGCGGGAGAAAGAATAGCCACACACAAATGAATTATTAGGCAGATAGTGCTGTGAACATGGATTTAATAATGACAGCACCCATGTCGCCACTTTCAAAGGGAATGTGCCCCACCCTTGCCACGTTCCTCCCTTGATCGCCGCCCTCATACCTCTGGGTCCGTGAATTGTTCCACAAACCGCTCCTTGCCCTGCACACTGTCTGCGCGTGACTCCCGCATGGCCAACGCCACAAGCCGCCGCACTGCCTTAAAGGCAGTGTTGCGCTGTGGCAGCAGCAGCAGCACCTTAGGCCGTGTGAAACCCTGCGCAACGCAGTTGTGACAGCTGGATGACCTGCACACTGGAAACCTACCAGCATCAACAACAGGTACATACAGCACACAGCACAGCCCGTATTGATGTCGCCCCAGACTAAAGCATGTGGCACGCCAACAACAGTGCATTGTACCTGGTACTCCTGCTGTCCCAACAACCAAATAGCACCCCTAGCATGACACCCTTCACATCTGTGACATCACACACTTGGTCACGTGGGACCTCCTCCACTGGAACCACTGTGGATGGGCCAGCCTCAGCCGCAGCACGCTTTGCCGCCTCCAACTTGTCGTTGTCACGCTTGATGCGGTCCGCTGTCTTGGCCACATGGTTGAGCGCGTGTAGCAGGTACGCATCCAAGTACGGGTCTGTGGGAACATCACGTGGACAACCATATCAACATCTGAGGCTTCACCGTATGCATTGTGTCAGACACGTAGGCATACACATAGTCGGTGGCAAACCGAGTATGTTGCAGCATGCACTTGTAGGCCTTAACACAACGAATGTTGTTCAAGTTGTGGCACCCTCTCACAGCATGAGATGCATGAGATGCTTGTGCCAACTGCACCTGGCTCATCCATAGATGTGGGATACGCACGGCATGGTACCACCACATCGCTGTAGCTGTGCAGCGCAGCAAACAGCACGCGCTGCGCATCATCCACAAAGTCGGCTCCCCTTGGCGCCTGAACCAGCGGCCCTGCACCCTCCTCTGCCTCAGGTGCCTTTTTCCCAGGCCGCTTGCGCTCTGGCGCTGCACCTTGGCTTGTTGCCTGGCTCCCCATTGATGACTTGCTATGTTTGGGTATGTTTCCACCTGTGCTGGCCCCTGCTGCAGCTGCTTGCCCCTGCTCCTCGGCGTGTACCTCGCGCCACCTGTTGATGAGCCGCTCCTTCACACTGTAGGCTGCCAGCGAGGTGGGGGCGCTGATGGCCTCTTGCCGCCCGGCTGCTTGCCATTGGCAGCTTGGGAAGGAGCCCTGTTAATACATTGCGTTCAGATGCGTCTGTTCAATCGAAATACCATTTGCCATCAGAGAGGGACACAATGCGTTCTTGCTGGTGGAGTTAGATGAGAACAGCTTTCAGCCGCCAGCCACACAACATAAGCATGCACATACTGAGTGTAAGCCAGGCACACGAAAATTGTGCCTTTAGGGCAGGCCTCACCTGCAGATCTGGGTATTCCACATCCACATACTTGGGCCGCACACTGCCTTCCAGTGCGGCCACATCTGTGTCAGCCAGATGCCGCTCTACATGCAGTGCCCACGTGTCTGTCGCAGGCTCAGCAGCTGGCAGTGGCCCAGTCCCACTTTCCTGCACAGCCCCAGCTCCCTGCTGGATTCCTCTATTTTGCTGGTGCTGCTGCTCCATGCAGTCTTCCTGGCTGCCCCCGTCCTCCGTGTCCTGCTCGGCCTCCTCTGCACTGTCCTCATTACCCTCCTCCATTATCTTTTCCGCCTCCCCCTCTTCCTGCTCCTCCTTGCCCAGGTCACTGCTAAGCTGATCCTGATCCTCCTCCCCTTCACTCCCAGTGTCGAGGTCCTCATTGATGCCCTCCGCTTCATCCGTGTCGTTGCCTTCACTGTCACTATTCACTGCCTGCCGCTGGCGCTGCTTGAGCACATGGGACGTGCGCCTGTTGCCACTGCTCAGCATGCCCACCAGTGCCTGGTATGCGCTTGCACCATCACGGGGCACCTCCACCTCTGGCAGCAAGGCCTCCTCATCCGCCACATGCATGGCAGGCTTGTGGCTTCCATATGCATGCTTTACCTTTTTGCTGCCATGGCGTTCATGGCCCTGCTGCCGGCCACGTTTGTGACCTTTGGCTGCTACTGAGCCACTCTGCCCATGCGGCTTGCCGACACCACCGCCACCCTTTATTAGCTTCGCCAAGCTGCTTTTCCCCATGCTTCGCTTTGCTCTGCAAGTGTGTGATGTGTCAGCTCATCACGGCCGTGCTCATGCGCTGGGCTGATCAGAACACCATCGAAGTAGGTGCCCAGCCAATTGCTCTCCAGCCTTTCACTCACACATAGTATCACACTCCTGAAGCTGGGCAATTAGTGCAGCCTCTTGCTTGGCGCCACGTTGTGCGTGCTATCATACTGCCCAGCATGGTGAGGTCTCAGTCGAAAATCCGTCGACTTGTGCAGCTGTAGAACTGGAGGCAGAGGGCGGAGCAGGATATGATCCAGAATAGTTGCCAAGAATCTCTTAGCCAATCTCGAGTCAGTCAATGTTCTTGCACCTTGCTCCCTCAACAATCTGCAGGGTCTTCTCAGCTTGATCCGAAATTTGAAAAAGAAGGAAGGCGAGGTGCGCGTTACGTAAGAAATGGGGTCCGACTGTGCGGTGTACTCACGCAGCCTGGATCACGTTGCAGGCGCGTATCCTGGTGCTGGGCCTTGATAATGCGGGCAAGACTACCATCCTGAAGTGCCTGAGCGAAGAAGACATCACGACGATCACGCCAACACAGGTACACATTATGCATGCAGCTTGCATGCATGCATGGCACACGATTTTCGAGTGCCATGACATCCCCCAGGATGACGGGCCTTCCTTCTGCACTGACCCAGGGCTTCAACATCAAGTCACTGACGCGAGATGGCTTCAACCTTAAGATTTGGGATATTGGCGGCCAGAAGTCCATTCGCCCCTACTGGTGGGTACAAGCAGTGCGACACAATGCAGCAGCTTCAACTGGACCATGTGCGGTGTCTATGCGGGTCAGATCATGCAAACCAGAATGCACACACTAAAGTGTTCACACGGTAGCACCATGAACCCTGCTGTGCACAGGCGCAACTACTTCGATTCCACGGATGCGCTTATCTACGTCATAGACAGCTTTGACCGCAAGCGCATCGTGGAGTCCGGCTCTGAGCTGGACATGATCCTGGAGGTGTGTGAGCTGCCGCACACGCCATACCACGTCTCCTGTCTGTATGTGCATGTGAACCGATCCGAGCCGCCGCTTCATGTCTCAGTGCAGGCCCAGACGGGCAGAGATTGATTGTATGCAGGCTAGGGCACGCCGACCTCCTGCTGCATCGTTTGCAATGCATAATTGCCTGCTTCATGGATAGTGCTTGCTAGCTGGGCTGAGCCGCAGCTGTGCAGTAATTAATAAAGCCGCATCCATGGATACGAACGGCCTTGCGTGCAGGAGGAGAAGATGAATGGCGTGCCCCTGCTGGTGTTTGCCAACAAGCAGGACCTGGTGGGTGCCATGACAGCTGATGAGATTGCAGATGAACTGAACCTGGTGGGCATCCGTGACCGGCCATGGCAGATACAGGCGTGCTCAGCCAAGGAGGCATCTGGGCTGTCAGAAGGCATGGAGTGGCTGATGAAGATGGTGCGCTGAAGTTGAGGGTTCAGTACATATGGAATTTAGGTGACAGTAGTGTGTGCAACGAATTGCATCAGGACATGACATGACAGGAGCACTTCTGCGGGACTGCGTTACATGTGCCACGGTAAAAATGATACCTTCCTTACATCATGTAGTTGCTGTCATGGTCATCAAATAGCTGCGGTCTTGGATCTTCATTTAAGGGTTAAGACTTTCTGGTCGTAGCACCGCTGTGCTTGATAGCTGGCTTGACACTTTTGAGATCCCACGACGTGTAATGAGTACATGAATGATACAGCATGCAACATATACCACAGTGCAAAGAAGAATGGGAAAAAATAATCTGTGGATCAGCTGCAGTGACTGCAACCACCGCTAGCAGGACATGGTGATGGCAGCGCACTTGCATGACTAAAGCTGTTTGATTGATGGCTGTGACTTGTCTGCTGTTGAGTATCCAAACACATCCATGTCTTTTGTCAGCACATTTAGCTGCAGCACCACGAAGCCACTGGACTCCACACGTGTGACTGCAGGTGAGGCATACATTGTTGCCGTGCATATGCTTTGCTCAATGTCTCTACAGCAGGGCGCATGAGACCTAGTGGGCCAGGCCATGTAGTGCATTATGCCTGTCCTAACCTTGCACATCTGCACCAGGCATTACTGTATACAATGTGCAGATCGCGCACCTTCCCGGCCCTCGCCGTAGCTTGGAAAGCGTGGGTCTGAGAACTCGGCTGGCATGCCTGACATCCATGCAATGAATGACTGGAGTGCGGATGCAGAGCGTGGTTTGAACAGCCGCATCTTCATCGTGTATCTGCAGAGATAAAGGCATATACAGTAGTTGGAGAGGATTATTGAAAACTGTGCCTCTACCATCGCCATGTACATTTAGCCATGCAGCTATCGTACCATGCACAGCAAGGCCGCAAGAACAGCTGGTTACAGGCGTTGCAAACAGCAGCTGCCAGCGGCAACCCAGCTCTCACCGGCCTGCGCAGGTGGGGATGTGCACGCAGCCATAGCCCTTGATGACGTCACGACCAAATGCATCTAACCCATACACGCTGACCACCACCTGGGGCCACCCGTAAGCATTTGTTGTTTTGTATGTCACATCCAGCGGGTAGTTCCACACCAGCTGCTTCTCTGGCCCTGCAGTGCAACGCAGGTGCGGAACATCATGTGCATGCGGAGATACTGTGCAGCTTCGCACGAGCACGAAGCATGAGCTGCCTACTGCTAATTCGTTACGCATGCACAATTTGTGAATGCAGCAGCGGGTTCAGAGTGCACCTTGTGACACACGTGCTGCCTGTGTCATGCCTTCCTCCAGGCCATCCAGCAGCTGCCAATCCTCCCCTGCCACAACCTGGAACTTCAGGTACGCATTGTCGCAGCCTAGAATCTGCATGTGCAAGCGCATGAGCGCATGTTGGTTAAGACCCTGGACATTGCAGCCTAAGCATTTGTCCGTGTACTAACTTTTGTGGTGTTGGCCAACGCACCTCAGCTGACTCGATCTGCCCTGTCGCCATCACCGTGAAAGAGCTCGGCAGCATCTCAGCCATGGCTGCAAGTACTCAGCTTTCCTGCTGTCGTTTGTTGAAAACGAGTAGCTTGTGTTTCACGCCGTAATTCCAGAACTTCTATGCGATTCGAGCTGTCACTGCAGATTTTTTGAATAGGTGACGAGCAAGTAGGCGGACGACCACGTGCAGGGGGTGAGGAGCCATGAACTCATGGCGAGGCTTACCGGTGTGAAAAGTGGCCTGGTCAAGGTCACCCATGCCACTCTGGGGTGGTGTCCGCACTATTTTGCGTTATGCCTGCGTTTGTGGCATTGAACATAAAGTCAGTTGCCCAGGTGCATAGGTCGTGATAGTGCTGGATCATTGACTATTCCCCGCGCCACGCAGCTCTCGCGGATGTTTTATTAAATACTGCTGGGTGTACATCGTCCTCAGCCCTGAGGGGCTTTTCTAAGGGCGTAGCGCTGTCGCCCTCATGTGCCGATGAACACAGGCTAGCAGCGTGGATTCATGAGCGAGGACGTGCCTCCAGCTGAACCGTCCTCGGTACGTTATTTGGATGTGCACCCAGCACAGACTCGCCACATCGAATGCCTGGGGAATGGGTGCTTTATGTATAACACAATTAATCTAAACGTATTCGTGAAGTTTCCGTCGTATTATGTCTGCATGCCTGCATTCAACCTTTGATGTGCATCGAACTTTTGCAGGGCGAGAGGGTCGTGCAGCTAGAGCCTCCCGCAGAGGATGGTTCAATTCAAATAGATGCAGCGGAAGCTGCGGCACCGGAGGCAGCACTTGATGGTTCACCAGAGGCAGGTATGCATGGCGACCCACATGGAGAGCCAGGCCCAGGTGCAGGTGAACAGGTGGCCGCCGCAGAGGGTGATGGTAGCGGCACACCAGCAGATGACTTATTGGAGCATCAAGCTGGCAAGACTGATGGGGAAGCGGCTGAAGATGTCGTGGAAAATGTGCCGACACCAGCAGCCGATGGCGAGGGCCCCTCTGCTGAGGGTGGTGAGGCAGCAGCTGAAGGTGGTGATGAGGCAGCGGGTGAAGCAATGGATATGGTTCCTGAGGGGCCGCCTGCACCACCCCCACCTCCACCCTACATCCCACCTGAGGTGGGCGACGACTACATCCCAGTCGCACAGCTGCCTCCCCTTCCACTGCCCTATGCCACCGGTGAGGAGGGCAAGCCGGCACCCCTCCCAGGCTCCGAGTCTCTCTTTCTCACGGGTACCACTCTGGAGATTGTGGGGCTGAACAACCTGGGGTCCGATAAGGAGGGTGGCCAGTTGTTTGGGTACGTCAACAAGGAGGCGCTGCTGAAAGACATCCAGTTCCGTGGTGCCATCTCCGATTTCCATGCATTCAAAGCCAAGATTCAGGAGGCTGACTATGACCCCATCTGCTTTTACATCAATGAGGATGATGTGTTTGGAGATGGCAACAACTTCCAGGTGCGCAGCTGGTGTAAGTTGTGACAATGCCTGCTGTCTCAGCAGGGTCATGCCATGCTGCGGAGCACTGTCAGCCGCAGGGTGCTGTGATTCCGGCATTCAACCGTGGTGTTTGTCATGTGTGGTGCCACAAGTAATGGATGCATGGGCAGTGCAATGTCAGGACGTTTGCTGATGATGGCCTGACGTTGCTGATGCGTCGATGCAGATGGCAGTGCGCAAGGAGGTGGCAGACGCATGGATGTACATCCTGGAGGAGAGCGCACGTCGCAGGCAGCTCTTGATCGACGAGCAAGTGCGTGCGCAGATTGAAAAGTCCAAGCCACGCTCCAAGAAGGCCCGCAAAGTCAAGCCTTGGGTCAGCCAAGGGTCGGAGGTAAGGTGCTGAGGGAGATTAGGCAGGGGGGCCGCTTGATGAGAGGTGACAGGCACTGCGGGGACATGACTGACTTGTATAGCTATATGCGAACATGAAGTGATGTTCTCTAAAGCAGCAGTGCAGGTTAAGGTGCCCCTGACCCGGTGCAGCATCCCCTGTCAGTGTTGCAGGCACCATCTGCAGCCATATGATGTTTCTGCTGAACAGACAATCCTGGCATGGTGGAAGCAAGGGATGCTGCACTTGGTGCCCACTGCATGCCAGCAATGACCATGGTGCGTTCTACGTTTTGCATAGGTTGAGATCGACGAGGCCACGGTGCGTGCACGCCGAGACCCTGTACGCATCATTGTGTCACGAAAGCGCTCTGAGTTCAATCAGGTGCGCAGCCTCCCTCCAATGCCACTATGTAGATTGTCAGGCACTACATTGCTTGGGGCTCACTCACAGATTGCAGCACAGGAGCATAACAGCAAGGACACAACAGCATGCAGGCAGGAGCGTGATGTAGCAAGCAGCAGCACAATCAACTTATCAGGCTTTTGGTTGTTGTTTAGATACATGTAGGACCTTGGTCCCTCCTCTGCTTAAAATTGCTGCACACAGGCCTTCAAACTGGCTGACAAGGATGCACATGAATTATGGAACAGCAGCCAAATGGAGTGCCGCCCCTTCAAGGACCCCAACTTTGACCTGCGCAAGTTTGAGCAGGATGTAGCGGTACAGGCGGTACCGCCCGCATTTGAGCAACGGGTGCAGGTGGGCGCTGCTGGTCTGCGGCCAAAGGCTGTGCAATACACAGCACTGGATATGCTGCCGGCGGAAAAGCAGGCAGCCGCAAAAGCGCCACAGCTCTCCAAGTTCTTGGACCGCGTGTCGTATTTGTGAGTGCATATGTTCAGTGGTCGCAGTTTCTGAGGATGGTCCATGTCAAGGCAGCATTGCTCGTGACCATGTATGCATCTGTATGCTTTGGTTGGTGTGTTGTATGATGCACAGTGCCTCGCACGTTGACGAGTTGATAGAACTCAGAACTGGCGGTCAACGATGATTCTTTTTAACTGTGGTGTGCCACAGGTGCGAGGAGGCGCTTATCCAGAACGAGGTGGCCAATATCTTTGCGGATGATTTCTCAGCGCTGTCAGAGGAGGACGGCATGAGTGGTAACCGCAAGGAGAGCATCGTGTCCGAGTACCAGTCATTCACACATCTCACATACTCCAAAAACAAGGTAGGGAGGAGGGGCAGGGTTGCAACCTGGGCTTCTGCATGTATCAGCAGTGTATATAGCTTCACTAGCATGTAAGTCAAGGAGTGATAGAGTTGGTCGTGTAGAATTATGCACAGCAGCTGAAGGCAGGGCTCCCTGGCATCTCAGCGCCATGTGCTGGAGCAGTCACCATATTGTGCTGCCTACACTTTGTTTGGTGAGTGACAGCATCGCATGCTTGCTGCGGGGTGAAATAGTGGAACATTTGCCGTGCGCCCACAGGTGGTGAGCGCCATCCAGTGGCTGCCACACCGCAAGGGTGTGGTTGCGGTTGCGTGCACGGAGGCGCTGTCACACACAGAACGTGTTGCGCGCGCAGGGCGGCCAGCCAACGCGTACATCCTCATCTGGAACTTTAAGGTGGGATCTGAACTATTACGGCATGCCGTGCATGATGCTGTATACCTTGTATGTTGTGAAGACCTCCTCCTGTTTCTACTGTAAGTGATGCCTGTTGAGCACTTCGGCACCAACTTCATATCAGGCCGCACACTGAGCATGGAAATGCGCCAATATCACTGGCACCCACTTACCCCATGCTGCAGGACCCCATCCACCCAGAGTATGTGCTGCAGGCGCCATATGAGGTCTTCTCTTTCCAATATAACCCAGCCAATCCCGAAATCGTGGCAGGCGGCTGTTACAATGGGCAGGTGGTGCTGTGGGACACAACGCACGAGCATGAGCGCATTGCACGCATGAAGGCAGCCAGCAGCAGGCAGGACACACAAGACGCAAGTGATGAGGCCACCATCCCCATCGTCAAGTGCAAGTGCGTTGGCCACCTCTTCACATAACGTGCCCTGACACTGTGATAGTGATTGCCTGTCGTATGGCGTTGGGCCGGTTAGGGTGGCACAGCTGCAGGACGGCTCTGTCGGATGTGTGCGCCACGGTGTTGGTTACGGCTGTACGTTATGGTCCACATATGCTGTGCTCGGTCAAGCCCTGCAACTCACCACAGCTTACACCTGTGCATCTCGACACAGGTATCTGTCGTCGCCTGAGTTCTCACACCACTCAGTAGTCCTGGACCTGCAGTGGCTGCCAGGTGTGGAAATCACAACTCGTGGTAAGCTGAGCAAGGCGTCAGACAACAGCAAGGAGTGCGCATTTGTGGCCACAACGGCAGGCGATGGCAAGGTGCGCGTGTGCCAGTGGCTGTTGTTGTTGATGGCACCCGTGGTGCTCTGGTTATGAGAAGTAGGCAGTAGACACCGTGGACTGTAGTGCACACAGCGCAGCATTGTCATCAATGTTCCCAAAAACTTGGTACTGTGTCGGCACACAGCAAGCACACAGCAGTCACCCGTGCCCAAGCGCTCTACAAATTGTACTCCAACTGCAGGTCAACTTTTGGGACATCCGCGTGGACCGTCTGATGAAGAAGGGGCGCAAGGCAGAGGATGCCCTGGACCTGGTGTGGAAGCCGACACACATGGTGCACCTCATCTCACTCATCGGTAAGAAATAACTTTGTTGCTGCCCTGCTGCAGCTCATTACTATGCTGTTGGCTGCCCGTGCTATATGTGGGGTGTGCTGATTGCGTGCTGCAGTATAAGGCCATGACCGAGCTTTCAGTCTGCAGATACATGCTCCAAAACCACCTCTATATTGGTTGTATGTAATGTGCTCCTACCCATGCAGGCATGGACCTTGGCGGCATGCGCATGTGCTTCCACCTGCGCGCGCTTGATGCGCAGCACTCATTCTTTGTGGGCAGTGCAGACGGCGAGCTGGTGTATGCGGACATGGTCAAGCCTGAGGGTGAGTAGTCAAGCACCTTAACACCTTCCTTGCTTCTCCATGTCTGCTTTGTGACATGCTGGGCTGGGGCTATGATCATCAGATGCCAGCCCCCGCGCAGTAGCAGACTGCCCAGAGGTCTGCTGTACTGCTGCCACTCAGGTTCCTGCCCAGAGTGCGCATATGGCCTGCTGCTTCATGCTTTCGCTGCCTGCTGCAGGTGAGGAGAATCCAGACTACATCCGCTCCTCCATTCAGGCCCATGTGGGACCAGTGGTTGCGCTGGAGCGCTCTCCGTTTTTTGACGATATCATCCTCACGGTTGGCGACTGGTCATTCCAGATCTGGCGCGAGGGCCACGCAACGCCGCTATTCACGAGTGGATATGCGCCCGACATGTACACATGCGGTGAGTGGCTGCAGTTCCACGCCGTGCCCAAGGGTGCAACCTTGTGCTCTGCAAGTGCCTTTCGCCACAGTGGCCCTGCATGTGCACCAGAGGTGAGCTGTACATACCGGTATGCACCATTCGCTGCACGCACCATGTTGCCCTTTGAGTTTGGTGCAAACGTATGTGTCCCATGCGCTCAATGTGCTGATCCACTTGTGGCATACTTTATGTGGGCAGGCTGCTGGAGCCCTACACGGCCTGCGGTCATCTACCTGGCGGACCAGGCGGGCAACCTGGAGATTTGGGACATGCTGGACCGCTCGCATGAGCCGTCCATCAAGGTGGGGCTAAGGAGCTACAAATAATTTGGGGAACAGACGTGCAGTTCACGTGCGTGCAGTTTGCGCCAAGCATTTGCCGTCTCGTGGTGGCCCCTGGATGCATTGTGCTACCTTCATATCAATCATAGCGTTGCATGGTACACTTGAGTACACATCACGAAAGCTAATACTAAAGCCAGTGCGTGCTCCACCACACAGGTCACGCTGGCGTCCACGCCCTTCATGTCCATGAGCTTCATGGGTGGTGGCGCACCAGCTGCTGCGCAGGCCGCAGTTGCTGGCAGCGCTGCAGGCGGTGGCATGGCAGCCGCACAGCAGCAGCAGGCGCAACAGCAAGCGCAGAACTTCCAGTTCCTGGCGCTTGGCGACTCGGTGCGTGAGGCGGGGCCGCACAGCGCTGGTCCTTTGTTGGGCAGTGCATATCTCTGCAGCCACACACCACCTGTATGGCCACTTGCAGTGATCATCATCATAGCTTTTCACAGTTCAACCTGCGGTGTTGCCCTTGAGACTTCAGGAGTTGGGTTAGAGCAAGTGCCAATCTGCAACAAAACACACCCCTGGACTTCCAGGATACTGTTGAATATTGTGCAATGCAGCATGAGGGCAAGATCAGCAGCCAGCACAGTCGTATGAAATGGTTATGCACATGTGACAGAGACCTGTACATGGTGCACTGCATCTGCACTTGCAGGCCGGTGTGCTGCGCATCGTGGAGCTGCCGCGCAACCTGCGCCGCCCCGTGCCGAACGAGCGCAAGCTTATGGGCGTATTCTTGGACCGCGAGGCAGAGCGCGTGGCGGATGTGGCAGGGCGCAAGGTGCTGCGTGAGGCCGCCAACAAGGCGGCGGAGGAGGCGAGGAAGCGTGCGCAGGTGCGGGCACATCAGCACACGCCAGGGTGGGCATGCGTGATGAGAAAAAGGGCGAAGCCAGTGGGGATCCAGTCATGCTGTGGTTGTAGCAGGCTCATGGGGAGTGATGACCATGAGGCTGCACAATGCAACGAAAGGGAACACCCACATTGAACAATGCTTCCCCTGGATGAATGAGGGCAGCCGAATGTCACATTCACACAAGCACTTACAACTATGTTACGCGTAATCTATCCTTGACTCCACCCTGTACCTTGTAGGATGAGGCAGAGACTGCTGCAAAGGACGCTGCCGCAAAGGACCAAGCGCACCCACCACCCAGCAAGGCAGCCGCAGTAGCAGCTGCCCAGAAAGCGGCGCTGGCTGCCACGCTGGAAGCGGATGATGAGTATCTGAAACTGGAGCACAAGTTCAAGATACAGCTGGGGCTGATTGAGCCAGATGACAAGGACAAGTCGTGATGTGTGGTCTGTGATGGTTGAGGGCGTCATGATATGATGATGATGAGGCGCAGGTGGCAGGGCACAGAAGACGGCGTTTGTCATCACAGGGCAACAGAAGAAAGCGGGATTGGAACCATGCGGGCTGTGGCTCTGTGTTGCTGGAGCGCTGGCCGTCAGCGGGCCCAGGGCTGTGCCATGCAAAGATCGAGGCACTTGTGATGTGTTGCAACAAAGCAAATGCCATGACAGTGTAGGTTCATGTGCATCAACCTCCTGTAACCATCGTGCGCACCCAACAGCTGCTGAGAGTGGGGCGTGCTTTCAATCAGCCACAACAAATGCACACAGTTGTGCAAAAGGAGCCTTAAAGCAGCACCATACGGCTCTGTACCTTTGCCGGACAGTGACGTTTTGTTGGGCTCTATGCTGCAGCCGTGTGGCTCCTTTTGATGCAAGCACAAACCTTGGACATTCACTCAAATACACACATAGCCAAGATGCTTCACATCGCCTGCAATGCGGGCACGTATGGCGGATGAGAGCATGAGACAGTATGCCGCGCCTTTCTGACCTCCTGACGGTGCTTTGCGGGGGTCTGGTTGGGCTAGTTGTTGGGTTCTTGGCAGCGCACACGGCAGACTCAGGGTGGAGCCCGCGGGAAGCTATGTCTCAGTTTTCAAATGCTGTGGCCCAAAAGATAGTTACGATGCGGAAGTACATGGCTAGCCTGCAAACAAGCACACACAAGTACAACCCTTTTCACAGCCTTCGCAGTCTGAAGGCAGCCAAGGAAATGCAGCGTGCACTGTGCGCTGACACAGCCACATCGTCATTGGGGAAGGAGCCGAAGAAGGCAGGCTCTCCAAAAATCTACGTACATCGGGAAATACCAGAGCTCGCCAAGTACAGGTGCGGTTGGTGGACATGGGCGCATGGTGTGCTGCCACATGTGTACACACACATTGTGCTGGCATGCAGGGACATGCGGTGTGTGCAGCATGGAGGGTGCGTCTATGTGCCTGCCCTCGATGATAACAACAAGCTGCATGCTGTGCACACAGCTGGCACATAATGTTGTGTAGCTGGTGCGCTCCAGTAAGAAGCTGTATGTACTGCAGTACGCTGTACGTGCTGCTCAAATTCAATCTTGGCATGAGTATCAACCGCAGTTGCTTAGCAGAGCAGGGCATGGACATGTACACCAGCGTACAACTTCTGTTGGCTTTGGGCCACGATCAGGCTGCTGGACCAGTGCCACTTCTTGTAGCAGGTGCCTAGGTGCCGTCGAACCTTCTCGCTGGGCCGTTGACGTCGTGGAGACAGATTGACCAGTTCTGAGACGCTAATATAATCAGATGCATACTTTGATCAGAATGTCCGGCATTGTCTGTCTGGCTCTTGACCCAGTTCTAATCATGACCATGTGACCATGTGTGACCATGGACCTGTCTGTGTGTTTATGAGGAGAGGCCACAACACAACACACCCTGATCTGGACACGACAAGGGGCTGGTAAGTTGCTCAATGGCTGTGCATAAGTTGAAATGTGTCACAATTTGCACTTTGCGGGTCTGGAACATGTTGAGAGTTACGTTCAAGCCTCCGCGAACCTTTCAGGAAGCCGCGCTGGATCATGGTGCCTGTTACATAGGGCGTAGCGTGGGGGGGGGATAGGCCTGCCTGCCTGCACCTGCCCTGCATGAGATGCATGAGAGCTGCCTGGCGCCCCATGGGCCTGTTGCAAAAGCAGGATGTGATCACCCAATTGTTGTGTCTAACCCATGTCTTGTTGAGCAATCGCTGCCTCCACTGGTGCACTTTCACCATACTCGCAGGTAGGCTGCATTCTGATGACCCCATCTCCAACCTGCTGTCACGCTCTTCAGGTCTTACGCCATGTCAATCACAAGGGAGAGAATCGAGCATGCCTGCCGGGCAGTGGGGTTGACGGACGAAGCGTTGGGTCAGCTGCTTGGCATGGCGCAACGCATCACCCAGGAGGACATGCAGAACGCCCTAGTAGGGGAGGGCGATGCTAATGCCGTCATTGTTGGCTGGGTGCAGGAGATGGCAGGTCAGTGCACCCCACTCAATTGCACTGCCATGGGGTTGGGCTCACTTGCCCCGCTTAGCTGCATACCAGCCTGATGGGTTCCACCCTCGTTGGCTGCTCCAGCCTCATACTTGGCGGTGCAGTCACACACCTGCCCACGGGAGCCAGCGCGTTGAGATTGGGCAGGGCAGCCTCACAATAGCTTGGTGTGATGTTGCAGCAGTCTGCAGCGGGCACGCTCCCCACACCTACCGCACCCACTTGCATGTGTGCTTGGATTGCTCTCTTGTTCGCCAACAGGTGCCACAGCCGTGCTGGCGGATGAGGCTGCAGCGGGTGAGTGCGGGATGGTTGTGGGTGTGCATGTGATGCGTGTGTCTGGTTCTGCTCCTCCTGCGCACCTCCGCACAAATATGTGTCAATGTACCAAACATCAAACTGGGGCATAACGCTGCATCAACACCCCGCCCATA
>QAXD01000164.1:633813-675311 GCA_004335575.1 Haematococcus sp. NG2 | reverse complement strand
GAGGGGGGGGGGGTTGCCTTGACGGTATTGCATATGGTGCAGGGCGCGAATACCATTTTATAACCACTGTGCTGCTGTTTGTGTGCCACTTACATGCATTGCGCAGATCACGAGAATGCCATGCAGCCAGTCCTGGGCTGGCAGCAAAGAGCTCAGCAGTATGGCATCGCTGTGGGCAGAGGCCGCGGTGGGCGCGGCGGTGGACGTGGGCGCGGTCGTGCTGGCCGCGGCCGAGGTGGACGTGACAGCCTGCCCGCTGCTCCTGCGGCCTTTGTTGTTGGTGCTGGAGGAGGGCAGGGCGGTACCCACGTGCCTGCAAATCTCGGCCTGGCAACCCTTGGTGGCAGGGGTGGTGTCCATGTGAGGCCTGGTGCTGGTGCTGGTTCAGGCATGGGCCTGTCTGGTAATGCTGTGGCAGCACTGGGGATGCAGGGGGGTGCTGCGGGCCCCAGCACGCGCCTGGGCCCCCCCGCACCAGCTGGCATGGCATTTGCACGTCCACCAGTGGGCTTCCCGCTGGCGTCGTACAGTTCAGGCAGACCTGTGCCTGACCCCTGTCATGCAATTGGTGCTACCGCATACGGCATGCCCAGCACATCAGGTGCCAGCCCTCCTCCTCCGCGATTTGGTGGTGCGGCTGCCCTGACAGCTGCTGCGCTGCAGCTGCCCCAACTCAAGTACGTAGCTGGCCGTGCGGTTGGTGGTGGGAGTGAGCATGGGGTTGGTGGTGTGGGTTGCGTAGCGAGCGGCAGTGCACAGGATGACCACGCTGTGCGGTGTGACACTGCAGCCATCATGGCGCCTGCAGATGTATGCCACACGCCAGATCGCAGGCACCTGTCACTTGCAGCAGCACTGGCAACGCCGACGGCGCCTGGTGGCCTCGCCATTGCTACAGCCACAGGTGCAGTTGCTGCTACAGGTGGCAACAAACGGCCTGCAGATGTCATGCAGGGCCCTCAGTCAGATGCTGCCATGGGGCAGGAGTGGGGTGCGATTTGCGTTGCGGTGCAGGACGAGTACAACCAGGGTGCTCGTTCCGGCTGTTTGCCAGCCATCCGGGATGTGTGCCGGTACTTTGACAGCGAGGACTACCTGCCAGCCCAGATGGTATGTGAGCGCGGAGGTCGGCAGTGTGATTGCCGCCCATGCAGCTTGCACGTGGCAACAGCTGGTGCTGCAACAGGGGCAAAGCCGGCAATCATCCATGCTGTGCTACACGCTGCTCGGTGAGTGCTGCCAATATTGGTTGGTGGGAATGTGCTTGAGGGCTTGTGTGTGTTGTGTTGCTTGCAGTGGGATGCTCCTGACCAGGAGGTTCTTAAACTGTGCTGTAGTTTTGGATGTTTGTGTCGCAGGGAGTATGCCCGCTCCCATGGCCAAGCGGACCTGTGAAGTCCACGGCAGGTGAGGAAGGCGAAGATGCGCATTGCTGCTTCTGTATGATGCTTGCTTGAGGTGCTCGGTTGGTTGTGTGGGGTAGGTGGTTGTGTGGGGTGTATAGTGTGATGTGTGGGAGAGCAGGTTGCCTTCTTGGTGATTGCCCGCTTGTTGTGATGGCACTGAGTTGTGTTGTCACATTGCGTGTGCCCCGTGCAGGAACTGCACTGGCGTGGCGCAATGCAGCTGCAGTGGGGTGTGAGCTGCGCTTCATCAAGGGCCACTGAGACATTTCAGTTGTTACCAATGTGTCCTGGGTGTTGAGGGGCAGGGAGCAGCGGCAACTGCTGTGCTGTTGGCGTATGCGTGCTGCAGCACATGATGGCACTGGGCAGCTTAGTTGCCTTCCTGTGTTGGTTGGATGTTTGCGGTGTTAGGCCCGCGACAGGTGGCAAGGCTGTGTGCTGCAAGTACACAGTACACACCTCACATGGGTGACCTGCATGCAACGCACGCACGAGCCCATGCTGAAACTGGCGTTCAGCACGTGCACTGCGTGCTGCTTTGTGCATAGTTGCGCTGTTGCTTGGTGGGGGATTGGTATGCGGGGTGGTTTCGTGCATGTGTGCCACAAACATGCATGAGGGACGCTGCCTGCCCGTGTTGTGGAATTTGCTGCTGGTGTATGTCGTGTGGAGTGCTTGGTTGTGGTTGCTGTGCTGGTGTGTGAGCGGTAGTGCGTCCAGGTGTGTGTGTGCTGCCTGCTGTACCCTGTTATTTTTGTACTTGGAAGTGTGAGGGCAGGGTATGGCGGGTGGTGGTGGTGGTGGTGGTGGTGGTGTGCGTGCCTGTGTGTGCACGGGGGCAAGGGGGGGCATTGAGCAGGGCTTGTTGTGGCAGTGGGCTGTGCTTGTGCGTTATGGCATGTTTTGTGTGTGTGGTTGTGGGGGCTGGTGTGCGTGGCCGGCAGTTGGCATGGTTGGAGTGAGGTGGTTCGGTGCAGGTGACCGCTCTCCACACGGCATGGAAGTGCCTGTGGCATTGGAGCCTGCATGTGCGGCTGGTGTGTGGGAGTTTCGGAGGGTTACTGTCACACTTGTACTTTACTGCTGTGTTGCATGTAACATAAAGGAAGAACAGAACCCTGCCTCCTCCCTTCAGCATTAGTTTATTTGTAGTCTTACATACTGCAGGCTGCTGTAGTAGTCTAACTTGGGCTTTGTACGCCTCATGCTGCAGGAGAGCTGCTGGAAGAGGCCCTGGCACAATCTTGCACATCAGGTGGCATGACGTGCGCAGCATCTGTCGTCTTAGCTCCAGGACCTTAGGCTTAGGCAGCTATGGACCGGTTCTGCGTGCTTTGCACCTGCTTGTTGTTGTGGGAAACTGGCAGAGATCTTTGGGTGAGATCTTTGCAGAGCACTGGATGCACCAAAATGAGAGATGTGCACGGCTAGGCATGGAGGCGGGTGTGGATGACGATGTTCACTTGATGTTCGTCTGTGTCAGAGCTATTTTTGTTGCGCTGGAGTCAGACGACATCCAGAGCTCTGATGCAGTGTGGAAGGAACAAAAGGCCAGGCAAAGTTCTTATCATCCTGTGTGGTATGCTATCCAAGGACACCCATTTGTGATATACAGTGGTGCAGTGGCCACTGCTCTGCAGGGGCTGGGATCTGCAGTTTTGTCACCCCGTCTGGCAACGGCTGTCATCAGCAGCTGCCTCACTTTGTAATTTGGGCTTGGAACTGTCATAAATGTTGTGTCCGAGTTGCTCAACTGCGCTTTGGTGGATCGGGGTATGGAAGGAAGTCGAATGGATCAAGAGTGGTGTGGGATCACATTCATGACAAGCCACATCCAAACTCACCCCTTAATCCAACCACAGTTGTGGGTCGCAACTGTATTGCGGCTTGTCACATGCGGGTCAATCAAGGGGGGTGTACAAGACATCATGAGCGGTACATGAGCGGTTTCCGGCAACAACAGCAAGCTCGGCTGGTTGCTGTTCAACAAGTTTAATGTGCGCTGATGTGCATGCTGTGTAAGCCAGCTGGCACAAACAAGGGTTAATCTCCAGATCAACTGCTTCCATATTCCAAGCTGCACACCGCAGTTGTTCCATCATGGCCGCTCCTAAGCGTATCGGCCAGTGGCCGAGTCCAATCACTTCCGAAATGATTACGTCCAAGTCGCTAAAGCTTTCGACCCCCACATGGACCCCCGACCACCAGCTGTTGTGGCTTGAGGGGCGCCCATCTGAGGCGGGCCGTGTGGTTTTGGTCCGCAGGTTGGTAGGATGCATCATGTGGCGTGCGCATGTGTAGGCAGCTGGGCAGCACGTTCAATGCATACAACCCCCTCCGTCGACACCTGGTGCCGCGACAGCATGCGACCGCCTTCATCTGCATTGATAACAGGCCTCACATGCCACCCATCCCTGGCTACTGCCAGCACAGTTGCTGTTTGCGCGTCATGGCTACTTGCATGTTGCCACATGCTGCATGTGCAGCCAGCCACAGGTCAGAGGAACACCTAAGGATCTGACCCCAGGCCCCGACAGCGGCATCTATGTGCGCACCACGGTGCATGAGTACGGCGGCGGGGATTACACTGTGGCACCGGATGGTATGGTCTACTTCTCCAACTTCAAGGACCAGAGGATGTGGAGGCAGCCACTGGATGGTGGGGCACCCAGTCCAGTGACTGCTGAGGGGCAGGGGCTGCGCTTCGCAGACTACGTGTATGACCCCCACCACGCACGCATCATTGCGGTGTGCGAGCAGCACCAGGGGGACCAGCACAACGTGGTCAACAGCGTTGTTGCAATTGGTAATAGCATGAGTGCTTCAGATGGAACAAGAAGGGGTGCAGTATGGGCTTCTAAAGCGTTGACCCACAACTTCCATCGTTGCCTGCTGGCTGCTTTAGTGCATGACAGCCTTGGTTCACAACTGCATGGAATTAGTAGCAAGCATTCACTGCGCGTCCACCTTCCATTGGCTCCGACTTCTGCTTCTGCCACAACTAGTCTGATGCTTCACGCACTCATGCAGATCCATCCACTGGTGCTCTGACCACCCTGGCCTCCGGCCATGACTTCTACGCCAACCCTCGCCCCTCACCGGATGGCACGCAGCTCGCATTTGTTGCATGGGACTTTCCTAACATGCCTTGGGACGGCACCTGCCTGTACACTGTGCCCCTGAACAAGGAGGGGGCAGCGCGGGAGCCGCCGCGCCTGTAAGATGATACAGCTTCATGGAACGCATGCTTGGAACCTGTGTACATAAACAGCACGCTGAACTGTCAGTGTAAAAGACGGTGCACGGTTCATTCATCATGGGCCTGGGCCAGGGAGCATCCGCACTGTTGCACACATGGCATGGAGGGGCCCCAAAGTTATATGTTTTGTCATGTGCGCAGGTTGGCAGGCGGGCCGGATGAGGCGGTACAGCAGCCTGTGTGGTCACACGATGGATCACACCTGTACTTCATTACAGACGCCAGCGGGTGGTGGAACATAGCAGTTTGGCATGCAGATCTGGTGAGAGGCGTGGTGCTGCCTGCAAGAGCACAAATCCACTCCTTTTCTGACACATGCCTCCCGCACACATGCTGCCCCAATGTCCATTGCCAGGCAAGGCATGATCACACACGGTGCACAGGAAACATCACCGCTGCCTAGTTGCCATGCATGCCAGCAGGTGCGGCCTGCGACCACCCTTGCTGCTGATTTTGGGTGGCCCCTGTGGGTGTTTGGCATCTCCACCTTCGCGCTGCTAGACGCCCACCACATCCTGGCGCTGTACAATGACCCCCATGAGGCTGGTAAGCACTGCACTATCATAAGGATCCATGTGAAGTCTCAACATGGTGGGCTGCATCAGGAATCTTGTCGCATGGCATTGTACACGTGGCAACTCAATGGCTGATGCTGTGCAGGCATTACATTAGCGGTCATTGACGTGGGGAGCGGCCACCTGCACAAGCTGGACACAGGTTTCACGAGCTATGGGGGCCCGACGAAGTAAGTGCGGCACCAGCTCCCTACTGCAGCTAGTGCACAACCTAGGGCAACGCGCATGTGTTCATATGCCCCAAGCCAAAATATAAAAACAGGAGCAGAGGCAGTGGTGCTGAGGCTGGCTGGTGGAGGGAGAGGAACTGAAGAGCTGTGCAAGTACTGCAGGCTCCTGCAGCTGCTGTTTGGTTGTGTGTAATGCACTTGGGCGCTTTGGGCTCTGCAGAATTGATGTGGCGCGCACTCCCAGCGGTGGTTTCCACGTTGCTGCTGTGGCGTCTGGTGCCACTGACAGCCCACGGGTGACTGTGCTGAGTGTGGAGTCGGTGGCAGCGCTCAAGTCCAGCAAACCCGGGGATTGGGTCACAGTTCGCTCATCCACGGACCTGCAGGTGAATGACTGTCAGGTGGCTGATGATGGTGTATGGTGCCCTATGGCACGCATGGATTTCCCATTTGATAGCACCAGAGGGGGGCGCTTGGCCTGGAGTGATCATCCGATGGGAGCAAACTGTGATGTGCCAAAGGACATACAGCTCTGCACTGGATGTTGGTCAAGAAACATGCACTGTTACTCTCATTGTGGTTAGGGGATGGTCTGTTTTGACATCATGCAGGTGCTGCTGGATGGCTACCTATCCACCCCGCGGGCGATTGAGTACCCGACAGAGAATGGAAAGACAGCACACATGGTACGTATCAGCTCTCGCCAGGCTTGCTGGCCCGGTGTAATGCTAATGCAGCTGCACTGCTTAGTAAGTACATGCCATGACTCTCTCAGGTCTGGCCTGGTGCCTTTACCTGTAATGCAGATCTTCTATCCACCAGTGAACAAGGAAGCACAATTGCCTGATGGTGAGCTGCCACCTCTACTGGTGAAGAGCCATGGGGGCCCAACCTCCGCTGCCAAGGTGGAGCTCAGCCTGCTCATCAACTACTTCACCTCAAGGGGTGCGGCCATCTGCGTGTGGGCGCCTAGGGGGCTGCTTGAGACTTTGAGCTGCTTGCCACAAGATGGACAGCAGCCCAGCTTTCTGAACAGGTGCTCCAGAGCTTCAGGGGCCCACAAGTTGCAGGCTCACGCCGTCAGGGCATCCTGGACCTCAGAGGCAGCGATCTGCTGGACTTCAGAGGCATCGTGGCACATTACCTCCCTGCCATGCTTCAACTGCCCGCACTGCCGCAGGCTTTGCCGTGGCAGATGTTGACTATGGCGGCAGCACTGGCTACGGCCGCGAGTACCGTAACCGCCTACGTGGCACATGGGGCATCACCGATGTGGATGACTGCTGCAATGCAGCCAAGTATCTGGCGGCTCAGGTGCTGCTTAGCATCTGCGGTGGTACAGACATGTGAATGCTTGCGGCTGAAGCTGTGTGGCTTACGGTTGCTGATGAATGTCGATTTGGAGTTGCTGGGCCATAGCACACGGCACAAGCGCTGCTGAGCGCTGTGCAAGGCATACATGGGTTTCGCTTCCCTCTCAAGGTTGTAAGAAACCACAAAGGTTGATTCCAGTGGTGCTTGTGAATATGTGCGCTTGGCAGGGGCTGGTGGACCCGAAGCGTATGTGCATCAGTGGAGGCAGCGCAGGTGGCTACACCACGCTTGCCTGCCTGGCGTTCAGGGACGTGTTCAGTGCAGGCGCATCACTGTATGGTGTGGCCGATCTGGGGCTGCTGGCGGCAGGCGAGTGCTCCCATTATGTTCACAGTTTCCGTTCCACGTATCACCATGGCACGCAGCAAGCGCAAACGTCAACACATGTGTTACCTGAACTGAATTCCTGAGCTAATATTACTTGAACTTCTGCTGTGCGGCACTGCTGCAGACACGCACAAATTTGAGAGTCGGTACCTGGACCTGCTCATTGGGCCGTACCCAGCTGCAAAGGACGTGTACGATGCACGCAGGTGGGCAGGCGCCATGATCTGCGTGCGCAATCATAAACCCAAACTCAGCCCAGCCATATGGCACCTGCTTGATGCCTCGAACAGCGGGGATGAATGTTGGCATAATGAGCATTCTGCGGCATCCCACAGTGGGATTTTGTGTTTGTTTGTTTGGGCTGCGGCTGGCGCAACCCGCAAGCGGTTGTGACGGGTTCATACATAAATGCTTTACTCACTGTCACATTGCTCGCAGCCCCATCAACCATGTGGATGGCTTTAAATCGCCAATCATCTTCTTCCAGGTGCAGAGTGCGGATGTATGTTTGATACCCAACTATATCATTGATTGCGTGTGTGAGGTCATTCTCAGCATACTGACCGTCATCTCAATCATGTGTGAAGATTGGTTATCATTTGTTCTTCTGCGACTTCTCAGGGGGACGAGGACAAAGTGGTGCCGCCTGAACAGGCCATCGTCATGCATGAGGCAGTACGAGCTCGGGGTGTACCTACAGCTCTGGTCATGTTCAAGGTGTGCAGCAGAGTGACGATGAGCTGTATGCCTGCTGTTACACTCAATGAATCATTTGCGTGATTCAGCTGCTGTACCTGAGCATGTGTTCAGGATTGCTGCATGCCATGCTGCTGTGTGCAGGGTGAGCAGCACGGATTCAGGCAGGCGCAGTCGATCCGCGTGGCGCTGGACGGAGAGATGTGGTTCTATGGGAAGGCTCTGGGTTTCCCTGCATCCATGCCAGCTGATTTACCACCCATCACAGTTGACAACCTGCCTGTTGCGTGATATAGCTGCGAAGTGGAGATATTGTCACACAGAACAGTAGACGTGCTGCTGGAATGATGCATCTCAAGCCAGTTGGTGCCACCATGAAGAGTCAGGCGCAGTTGTTATTGTTTATTTCATAGCCCACACCCTCTCCCGATCTTGAACTTCAAGACCCAAATGGGTCATCAACGTGTCGGTATGATATCTCAAGCACCCTGAGGTTTGTCACGGCAGATCATGCATGACGACTAGATGGTCCGTCACTGCCGCTGCTGCATCTGCCCCTGACCTGACTCGTCAGCCTCCCCGTAGGTCCCTGCTGACTGTGCATCAATGCCGAGCTGGCCCACCAACGCCTTAGCAGTAGTCAGGCGCTCGCTCTCCTGGATCGTGGCCTGCGCCAGCTCCACCCAGCGTGAGTACTGCAGAGATCGTGCACTGCGCAGGTCCTGGACATACCTGCGGGATGAATGTGGAGCACCTTCATTATTACGGTGTGTGTGTTTGTGTGTGTTGGTGATGGTGTTCATGTTCCTGTTTCCCACCACCCTCAGACTCCGGAAGCCGATGCTGGTGGGAAACAGGATGATGTGGAGGCACATAGTCCAGGTCAGGGTTGCACACCTCATGGGCTGCAAGGGAATGCTTTCATTCCTATGTTGTCTGCAGAATCACATGGCAAGCAGCATGTGCTTGACCCTTGCAGGTACCTTGGGCACCCTCACCTGTCCATCTCAGCAATGAAGGCATCACGAATCTGTTCCAGGCGCGCCACCCCCAGCTCTGTGAGCTCGTGGATCTGCAGAGGTGGTGGATGCCAGGCAGGATTTGTGCACTGCATCGCTTTCCTGCAGAGATCGAAGTGTGGCTTGCGTCAGTGTGACTACCATGTGGCACATTCACACCTTCTGCTCAATGCTGGCGATGCTTGAGTCCATGCTGCTGATCCCCATCGCCAGTGTCACAGTGAGTGGGCGCACTGGCTCTGCCTCCTGCTGCGCCTCTTGTTGCCCCTCGTCATCCCCACCATGATGCGCATGGCCCCCCTCTCGCCCTGCCTCCTCTTGCTCATCCTCTCCTGCTTCACCCATCTCCACAAAACTGGCATTGTCATCGTCTGCCTCCACTGCTGGCTGCTGACCTGCGCCCCCTGATGTTGGCGCCCTGCTGCTGGGGGCACCCATACCTGCAGCACCGCCAAGGTCAGCCAGCATATCCCCACTCAAACTTGTCCCTGCTGCAGAGGCACGTCCCTTAGACAGCATGCTGCTGCCCTTCCCAAGCAGGCCCGCCAGGCTGCTGCCTGCTGACCCCATTCCCATGCCCAGCTGGTCCATCATGTAGGTGTCAAGGCCATCGTGGTGGGTGGCTGGAAATGGAGCTGACATGGTGAACGCCAAGTTGCAAGCTCTATACGTGCTTTGGACGGCCCTAACAGCCTCTTGCCTGACCTCATTACTATTGTGTGATGCATGTGCTTCTTGACCTATGATTCCGAATTCGATTCCGCTTCAACCCAACATTCATGATGAGATTATAGCACTCGTGATCACTTGACTTACGTTGACGCGTCCCGCCCCACCCGCCCGCACGACGACTCCTGCCACGCTCGCTTCCGGCCTTCGACGTCGCTCTGAGGCCGTGTCGTACTTGACAGTCCCCACATTTTACAAGTTCTGCTACAAACAATGGACCTGAGAGCTCATCGTCTGCTTGCAGCCCTGGTGTTGGTGACAGCTTGCAGCTGTCCACACGCTGCGCGCATGCCCCACCCCAAGCATGCCTCACAAGATGAAGCGAGCAGCGAAGGCGTACCTGAGCGCAAGCTCCAGCAGGTGGGTGGAGGTACTTTGGATGCGCTGCCAGCTGTAGCTGCTGTGGGCTTGACACGAGCTGTGCATTTACTAATGCACCTGAGCGAGCACGCCAACTGGCTGCAGACATATGATGCACGTCACCTGTGTGGCTGTAGTTCTTACCCTGTCAGCAGCACCCTCCAGCTGATGCGTTGATCGGCAAGTTTGACTTTTGTCTGACATGTATCCCCCCTTCACGCCATGGGCGCATACAGCTCTCCAACGACGCCGCATCCCAGTTGGCAGCCGCCAAGCAAGCGGCCTTGACTGGTGCAGCCTCTTTGGTCACTGAGGTGACAGCAGGCACATCCGTGCGCACCATCTACTTCAACGGCTTCGCACCAGGCTGGCGCTCGGTGTCATATGGCTGCGTTGACTGCAACTTCCAGGTACGCTGAACAGTTCTGCCTTTGATCTCTGCAAAAGTTAGTTGCCACACCTTTGATCTGTGCAGGAAAGAATTCACACCTCCTGCTGCATGTATCCATGATGGTTCTTTCGCAGGCCTTTGCATGCACCCCCACTGCTGCATGTGTGTTTTGCTGTTTTGCTCTGCAGGATTCCATACGCACCTACTCGGGCGCTACAGCTTCAATATACACGTCAGTGGGCTCATTGCTCTGCTTGCTTGATGTGCTTCACCATGGGATCTCTGCCATGCAGCAAACATTGCATGATACCTGTAGCTGCTCAGTTTGCATTTTGTCTTGTGCTTTCCAGGCAGATGATGCCGTGGTCCTCTGTGATTTTCGAAGCTGACACGCCCTTTGCTGGCAATGTCATCCTGGATATGTACATCAAGGGCGCTGGTGAGTGTGATGGGGCTATGCCTGATTGAGCACTGGCAGCAGGGGAAGGTTGCATGCCCTGCCCAGCGCTACTGCCTTTGCTGAGATGACTGCCACTTATATTTGCCTTCCTTTTCCATATCAGTACCCTGGATTGCGACCTACACTGTCCTTGAACCACAGGCATTACACGTGTTGCATTCTATGTGGAGGACACCAGCACGCGTCGGTACTCTGGGTGGGTAAGCTACACAGTGCTGAGCTCAGAGTGACTCACACCCACATGCACTACATGGCTTCTACATGGCCAGATCTGGTCTGTGCCATGCCCACCGTTTAACACATTGTTTTGGCTGCTTGTCGTCTGGACGCTTGCAGAACTGTGGTCTTCTCCAACCCTGCAACAACACTGGCCAGCAATGGGCCACTTACTGTGCTGGGCTCCGACTCTGATGGCTGGATTCGGATGCAAGTCAACCTGCAGACCCTGTGTGCTGATGACGGCTTGTCCAATGCCCTGGTCAAGGTCACAAGGGGCACTTGGAACCGCCTCGTGTTCAAAGACATCAGTGGTGCGTTAGGTGTTACTCAACAAGCATTGCGCTGCTGTAGCTGCCATGCCTGTTGTATTTGTATGTCTGTCTGGTCATGCTCATCAAGCTTCATTTGCTGGTTTTTTGGTTGCACTGGCAGGTAGTGGCTTCACGCTCCAGCTGTCCAACACCAAGATGGTGATGGCTGCCACTGGCTTCAACATTGCTGAGGTTAACGCAACACAGCCAAACTCAACAGTGACTACCACTCCCACAGCCTCCACTAATTCTACCACGGCCTCCTCTACCAATCCTGCAGCAAACACTACTGCTGGCAGTGGGAAGAATTCGTCCAGCTTGCCTACTGCCCAGGGATCTGTGCCCATAATTGTTGTCCCTTCTACACCTGTGGTGACAAACCCTATCATCCCCACTATCAATACCTCCACAATGTTCAAACCATTTCCGTCCACCACCACAACCACCTCCTCCCCCAGCAGTACATCTACTGCGACAACAGCGCCTTCTTCGAGCACCTCGTCCACCTCTGCAGCCTCTGGAAGCACGACACCATCTGCTGCCACTCCAGCAGCTACAACCCCTGCTGGTGCCACCACTACCGGCAGCACCACGACTTCATCGCCGGCCGTCTTACTGCCAACCATCAGTATTCCCACCACCACAGCCCCTAAGCTGCCTGTTTTCAACCTTGAGACCACTGACAACGTGGCCAACCCTCAGCGTTACATCATGAAGCTCAAGGTATCGCAAAACATGAGTTAGCATGCATCACCCTAAGACGCTCAATAGTGTGTGCTGGATGGTCTGGGTTTGCAATCAACGTTCAATGCCTGCAGGAAGGCAGCAGTTGGTGCCCTTGATCACTGACTCAGCAACTGTGCAACAATGGCACGCGGATGTCTACACACGCAGCCTACGACCACCTTTGGCACCGTGCGCAGCATCTGCGCGGAGCTGCAGAACATTGCACTGCCTGCCGGCTTCACTGCTCCACGGTTCAATGGTTTCTGCGGGCCCTTGCTGCCATCCATCTTCAATCAGACCGTTTTGGATCAGGCCACTGTGCCTTGGGGCTTCCAGTCATTCACAGTGGCCTCCTCAGCTGACTTGGAGGCCATGCGCGCACAGCTATTCAACGTGGCCGAGTATTTTGAGCGCGAGTGAGTTCATTGGTGATCGGTTTGCCCTCCTGATGACACTGTGACTGCTGTGGTGCCAAGCCGCGCTGCCTTGCGTTCTTGTGGCCCGATTGTCAGGCCCATAAGGGTGCACATTTGACAACCTGTCCTTATGATGCTGTGCATTCTGATGCACCTTGCCATGCAGCTTGGTTGCCCAGACCACAGACATCCTAGCAACTGTGATGGTGCGTGGTTGGCGGCTGTCCTGCGGCATGCTGTTGCCTGGTCTCTACTCTTTAGGCCAGTACTACCATGCATGCTTGGCGATCCAACCCCAGTCTTCCCCTTCTCCTTAGCATGTCTTCCCCTCCCCATCCGCACCATGCCCACACATTTGCCCCTCAGGACACCTACACCAACGTCAGGAATTGGGGCCTGGACCGCATCGACCAAGTGTCCCTACCCCTGGACGGCGTGTACTCCCCTGGCGACCTGGATGGCACAGGCTCCCACATCTACGTGCTGGACACAGGTGTGCGCTGGACCCACCAGGACTTTACCAACCGCGTCTCCACCTCCACCAGCATCATCTCCAGGCACGTCGCCAGCTTCTCACCACTGACTTGACCAGATTGTCTGACTCACTGCTGTCGGTATGCAAACACCTGTCCCACATGCAGATGCATATGTGAAACCATCACGCAACTATCAATATTTTTCTTTGGCTCGTTTGTCATCCTTGGCTGCACCAGCCTCACCTTGTCATTGCTGCTGCTTTGTCCTGTGGCATGTGCGCAGCTCATACTGGGATGACCATGGTCATGGCACCCATGTGTCTGGCATTGCGTTAGGCACCATCCATGGTGTTGCCAAGAACGCACAGCTCCATGCGGTAAAGGTCCTGGACAGCTCCGGCTCTGGCTCCTACACAAACATCATCTCTGGCATGGGCTGGTGCGGCCACTGTTTATAACGCCTTGTCTGTTGCAGAGATGCTGAGGGGATGTGTACTGCACTGTAGTGCCCTGGAGTGCTTTGTTGTTTGTGGGCCTACTCTGTGTGTACCTTAATGTTCCTGCAGGGTGAAGAACCATGTGAAAAGCAACGGCATCCGTCAGGCGGTGGTGGTCTTGTCCCTGGGTGGCCCCCGTGCCTCCTCTCTGAATGATGCTGTGGAGGATCTCGTGGCGGTGAGCACCAGGTGGCACGATTTGATTGTGCGAAGTGGGGCACTGGGGGCCCCCTTGATGATTTGGCTGGTTGTTGGTGTTGCTCAGACTATGCATGCTTTCAAGAAAGGGCTTGCTGGTCGTTCTTCTGTGACCCAAGATACCTCCATCTTACCCCACCTCATTACCCACTGCACTCACAGAACGGCATCCTGGTAGTGGGTGCAGCTGGAAACAACAATGGTGGCGACGCATGCTCCTACTCCCCTTCCTCAGCCCCCAGCATCATTGCTGCTGGTGCATCAGACAACCAGGATGTTGAGGCTTCCTTCTCCAACCGTGGCGCGTGCCTGTTTATGTTTGCACCTGGTGTATCCATCACCTCAGCCTCTTACACTGCTGACAATGCGGAGGCCATCATGAGCGGCACCTCCATGGCTGCACCCCATGTGGCCGGCGTGGTTGCGATGATCCTGCAGATGCAGCCCGGTGCCGCAATTGCTGACGTGAAAGCAGCCCTGGACCGTGCTGCACCTCGCATCACCTTTGACTCAACCTCTCCATCACGCTTGCTCAATGCCCAGTCGTCACGCCTGAGGCCTGCTGCCCCCTCTACCCCCGCCACGAGCACCCCTACCACGACCACACCCACAAATAACGCACCCACTACTACTTCACCTGTGAACACCATTCCCACTACAGGCTTCAGCCCAGTGAGTGCTGGCAGAATTGTCATGAGCTTTGCTTGCTGAGGCTGTATCTGCACCAAGGTTGAGCTGTGCCTTATGTTTGATCCGCGGCGTTTCCTCCATTATCCTGTTGTCTGCCCTGGACGTATTTCTGAATTGCAGTGCCTTGTTACCTGTCCTGCAGCTGCAGTTCCCTTCATTCTACAATACGCAGCCGACCAAGCCTTTGTGGTGCAGCACATGTGCTTGGTGTATGTTTTGCTGATCAAGCAAATTCTGGCCTGACAGCACATAATGGCAGCTTGCCTCCTTACAGTCATGAATATGCTGGCTCAACCTTTTGAACAATGAACGCGCTGCTATTGTAGTATGAGGCTGACCAACTCAGAGAATATGATCGCTTCTGAGTCAGGGAGACTGTGTTTACAAAATCCTGCCATGCAGATGGACATGGATCAGGTGCACCGTTATATGAGGATAATGTTGATTTTGGTTCTGCATGATGTCTGTGCAAATGTAAGAAGCTGAGGTGTGAGCAGCAGCGCTGGTGAGGGTTTAGGGTTTAGGGTGCTGCAGTCAACTTGTTTGCGTGTACACACATTTGTCAGTTCCGACCTGTCAAGGTGAAGTCAACTTTGTAGCTGTCTTTGCCACTCATGTGTCATCACAGGATGCTGTGAAACGTGATGCACCCACCATCATACATGCTCAGAGGACATCATGGCTACAGATTCAGCCCATTGAGTGCACACAATGCGTACTGTGTCCCTCATGAGCAGGGCATCAATTCGAAACATCATGCGCCAACTGCATGCCTGCAGCGAGCACTGGTTTACAGCATGCATTAGGCTGCACAGTGCTGGATGACGCTGTGACATTCCGTCATGCGAATGGCTGATAAAACCGCCCGCACCATGCACTGTTGGCAACGGCTCAGTGTGAGATGCACCGCCACACAAATCAACCACAAGTCAATTCACTGAAATCTCAGTCAACGTTCACCCTGATCCGCACAAGAAAATGACAGGGCAGCAGAACCCATGTGTCCAACGGTCGCACATCAGCAGCAGAGAGGCAGCTTTAGTACAGTTGCTGCAAGATGTACAAGCACAGCTCACATCATATGCTGCAAGGATGGCGGCAGACTGCCATTCTTGCCCAGGCTCATGTGGTGCACATGTGGGAAGCTGCCGTCCTGGCTGATGGGGCGTGCATATGAATTGCTGCGGTCAGACAACACCTGCCCCTCGTATGCAGGAGCATTGCCATAGGGCTGAGCCAATGCTGCAGCAACAGGCACAACACCACCGGCATCGTCTGTGTGTGCGGCGTGCTGGCTCTCAGACGCAGCATCCGCTCCAAAGATGGCCACAGGCAGGTGAGCACTGCGTACATGGCCGGGCTGGGGCAGGCTCTCCTCATCAGCCCCTAGCCCACCCTGCCCCTCCTCGTCGCCCTCCTCCCCCTTCATGCCATGCGCACCTGCCTCCCCATCCCCCATCTCTCGGTCCTGAGGCTCAGTCGCCACCACATCTTGCATCTGTGCATCCTCACCTGCCTCGATGCTGCTCTTGCCAGCGTGCAACCTTGCCTGCCTATCCTCCTGCTGCTGTGGCGCCCCGTCAGGCAGGGGTACACCACCTGCAGGCTGGAACTGGTCTGACGTCACAGTAGCCGCTGCCGCCGCTGCAGCCTCAGCAGCATTTGAAGCTGCAGCTCCAGCAGGTGGGGTCATGGGTGCACCGTCACGGCTGGCTGTGCGTGAGGAGTGCACAGGCGTGTTGAGAGCCACAGCCAGGGATAGGCGCGGCTGCTGAGACCCGCCAGGGCTGCCAGGAGGAGCCGGCTGGAACATCTGTGAAGAGCTGTGCTGGATCATTGGCTGCTGGGGTGGAGCAGCTGCTAGGTGCACACTGCCAGCCTGGTGCTCGGGTGCAGGCAATGGTTGCGCCTGGGCTGTTGGGCTACCCAGCACATCGTCCATACCAGCATCACTATCCTGAGCTACACCCTGGCCCCCTTGCGCCTGTGGTACTGCATCAGGCAGGGGGGCCTCGCTGACTCCCTGGCCTGTGTGCCCCTCGACCCCACCATCCTGCTTCCCCTCAGGCCCATCCTCCTCCATCCTCGCTCCAATGTGCTTGCGTCCCTGTGCAGGGCTCTCCGCCTCCTGCCCCTGCTGCTCAAGCGCCTGCTGCGGAGGCTGTCCCTGCGCCTGCTGTGCCATCACGACAGCCCCTGGCATTCTTCCTAGAACGCTGGGTGGCAGCTGGGGTGGGACCGCGCCGCACGCCCTAACCATGCCCAGCATGTCTAGGGCCTGTGTCTCTACATCCAACGCAGCACGCTCAGCCCCAGCACCAGCCGCGGGTGCGGCCGCAGCAGAGCGGCTGGAGCGCTGCGGGCTGTGGCCCAGGCGGCCCCCGCAGTGCACAACCACTCCCACACCCAGCGCCTGGGTAGCTGTGGGTGGCAAGGGCGGCAGCGCGGCCATGTGCTCTGCAGGACCTGCGGTATGGGTTGCAGCCGGCACGGCGTAGGTGCTGGTGCCAGCAGGCGCAGCACCAGAGGGGGCTGGAGCAGCTGGGTAGGTGCCCGCTTGTGTGGCCATCAAATCCAAGGCATCGATTGCGCGCAGGCGCTGCATCTGCAGGCACAGAGGCAGGGCAGTTTTGGGCTTAACTTCAAGGCCTGGTTTGTGCAGGTGACTTAGCTCACAAAGCCCACCTGGATCAAGCAGAACCCCCTTTCCATTCATGCACGTCAAAGAACAACACCACCCGCATGCCTCAGTGGAGCAAACTGCACACACATGGAGTGTTGCCACGCACCGGCCCCTGGATGAACTCGGCCAGCTTGCTGCTCACGAGGCGCTGCACCTCAGCTGCTAGCTCGCCCTGCAGTGCCAGTGCTGCATCCAGAGCAGCTTGCTCCGCCATGCCTTTCAGCGCCAGGCGCTCCGCCCGACCCTGCAAGGGAAGGTATACCAGGTTGATGACTGTCTGACGATTGTGGTTTCATCACATGGCGTCAGGCAGCAAGACATGTTCAAGGCGTGAGCAGACAGCACAGCTGCTGACACGCCTGCAGCACGCACTACCAACTTATTCATCGGCACAAACTGTGGATGAGCTGAAACAAGGATTTAGCTGGTGCATCTTGTTTCACAACGTGTACATCATTCCCTTCGCACCTCTGCATCCATCTGTGCACGCTCCAGGGCAGCCTGTAGCTCGCGGCCACCCCCCGCCTGCGCGTCCAGCTTCACCTGCAGTTGCTCCACCTCCGCGCGCGCCTCATCCGCCTCAGCTGCCCGCGCATCGCGTTCGCGCACCAGCTCGCTCTCACGCGCACGCAGCGCCATGACCGCAGCTTGCTCACGTGCAAGCTCCTCTCGCAGTCCACGCACCTCATCCTGGCGCAGTTTGAAGGGATCAGGGACAAAAGAGGATAAGAATGAGGATGTAGATAAAGGTCAGGATGAGGATGCGCAGATAACGAGTAGCGCAGGCCAGGCCAGTGGTGAAGACTAAGGGAAAGCTGAGCACAGGCCCTGAGGCTGCCATACCCCATACACATAGATATCAGCAGCGAGTGTGACAGCGGTTTGCGCAAGCACTGCAAAGCCGAGAGACTCTTTCATAGATCAGCCTCCGCCCCAAGTTATACGCACGCCGCTGCGCCAGTAGCCTCACCTGCGCCTTGGCAGCCGCTGCCTCTGCCTCACGCATGTGCAGCTGCAGCTCCACCACCTGAGCACTGAGGCTCTCCACCAGCCCCTGCTTGCTGCTGGCCTCCGCACGCAGCTGCCAAAGCTCACTCTGCAGCCGCTGGCCCTCAGTGCGCGCGGCCTCCTCACCCACCTAAGGGGCCCAGTCAACATGACACATCAAAAGGCACGTCAGGCCCGGCTGCGGAAACGCTATGTCAGTTTCCAGGACAATCACTGCTACAGCACACCACCACCATCCTTTGGGCGCATGCGCACCCACTGCTCAAAGCATGCATGCTGCGCTTGCATGAGCACAGGGTGTGCCAACAGTGAAGCAACAGTGTTGGTATGGAAGCAATGTGCACAGGATCACTGGATCACCTCCCACCTTGGCTGCCGCCAGTGCAGCCGCATCAAACGACCGCGCCTCCTGCTCTGCTGCCAGCCGTGCTGCCAGCTCAGCTACCTGCGCCTTCAGGTTGCCCTCCTGCTCCACAAACTGCAAAAGGACGCACATGGATAGGCAGGCTGCAGCTCGATGTTCATGTACAGGACCAGGCAGCTGCGCTCGGCAGTAAAGATAGCACCCCCCTCAAGAGGTATCACGTACACAAATGCATGTGGCCTCCACAGGTAAACACGCTGGTGAGCGGTGTGCTTGGAACAGACTAGCTTCATTATACAGTCAGTCATTTGCTGCAGTGCACTGGCTATGACGTGCATGGCACACACCTTGAGGCGAAGCTCTGCCACCAGTGCCTGCTCTTCTGCCAGCCTCTTGTTCGCTGCCTGTGCAGCTGCATTTGCCGAGTCGCGCTCAGACACTGCCTTATCCAGCCTCTTCCGAAGTGTCTGCAGGTCAGGCCACACATGCATCGTGTCATGAAATGTGTCGCCAAAGCATAGTGAACTGCAGCTACTGCGCCTGCATGGCTGCAGCCTCATCTTTCACAGGCACCGCACTGCTCAAATCATTGCACACTGTCTCAGTGTGAGGCTGCTTCAGATCCTAACCTACGGCTGTTCAGGCTGCCTGTTGCACATGCATGTCTACTCACTGTGTTTGCCTTCACCCAGCCTGTAGCATCATCCAGGTTTGTGGGTGCCTGCCCTGTTGAGGGTGCTCCTGCTGGTGGGCGATGCTGCTGCAGGTTCAGCCCCACCACCCCCGCAGCTGCGGCTGTGACTGCGGCCAAGTGCAGCACACGGACAGCAAAGTAGGTCCACACAACGAAGGGGGTTCATAGCTGTGGCACCCTCTCCGCTGCAATGCTCCCACTGCTCCCAATCCTCACATGGTGGATTCATTTGTTGGTGTATGCCTAGCAGTGCATGAGCAGGCAGCACAGAATGCATGCAGGCACGTATCAAACCAGGGCAGGGGCTGCACCACACCTGGTGATGGCTTAGGCAGCTCAGTCCCTGTTGGGGGCAGTGGGCTGGCGCCCTCATGATGGGGCGCGCTGGGCGCACCACCTCCTGGTGTGGATGCATTGGCACGCTTGGTGGGTGTGGTGTCTGGTGCATCAGCTGTGGAGCTCAGCTGCATACAGAGATAAACATAACATGGAGTCCTGTCCTGTGCTGGTGTCCAACTTGATAAGCGAGCAAAATGAACAGAAGTGGAGCAAGCACAGGCAACATCTAGCCGCATTCAACCTTCAAGACATCGCCATGGAAGCACGAAAATGTCCAAAAGGAAGGCTCCAAAGGCCAGCATCAGCCTGACTTTTGGAATCAACACACCTACCCTGCGCTTCTGTGCGCCTGATGAATAGTTATCCCCGCGCCCATCTGCCTCCTCTACCTGCTCCACCTCCTGCACAAACTTAAACCTGCATTTGGGGCACCGAAGGCACGTGGGGCTTACAGGTCGAAATCAATTGAATGGACAATGTCTGTGCACAGAAGTGGAAGATTACCAAACCGGCCTTGTCCATGTGTGCAAATTGCGCACATACGTATAGTCTGCAAGTCATCACAACATGCTCGCAAGCAGCATCGCTGGCGATGCTCACTCGAGTGTTGGTGCGCCCGCGCCTGTCACGCTCAGGCGCAGCGTGTCTCCCGCATGCAGCTGCACGCGCACACCCTTGTCGCACTTGCGGTCATTGACCCATGTGCCGTTGGTTGAGTTGTCCTCCACAAACCAGGCCCAGGACTGGTCTGGTTGTAGCTCTGCAAACACCCTGCGTGCACACATGCATGGTGAGCAGCAGCATGACGTCAACATGAAAGCAGCCTGCAAACTTACCTAGGGAGAAATCCTGGCAGGTGAACAGCAAACAAGCATTACTGTGCATTCTCTGCCAGATGATATGCAGACCACCATGCCGTTGTGTGCACCTGCAGTGCATGCTGCTGAATTGAGTCCAGTCATTTGGAACTGGAATGCCGTCTTTCTTGCCCACTGCTCGTCCAATCCACTGCTTCTGGTGGAGCCTGCATGCAGCACGAGCGCATGCCGTGCACAGCATGGTGAGTGGAACCATACTTCACTGACAGGTGCGCCTTCTGCAGCATCTGAGCATCGCAGCAATAGTGCAGCAGCAAAAATGTACTGTTGTCACGCGCGCCGAAGTCAGAATCGGGCTAATGCATGTAATTTGCTGTAGTCAATGCAGAGGCATTCAACCAGACGAACCTACCAAAACCTGCCATCGCGCTGAGACCTGGCCATGGAACGGGCTAGATCTGATTCAGGCACCAGGGCATACACCTTCCGCCCTTGCGATGCCATTTATGCACCCCTTAGCTTCACAAATTGGACGGTAAGTAAAAATTTACCAAACCAACAGCGAGCGCCAAGCGCCTCGATGGCTTATGCAGCACCGTGCTGTGTATGCTTCGCTGCTATTCACGACAATGAGCTGAAAGAACCACAGAGACATAGAAGCAGTGAAATTTTCTTGCGCCCAGTGATTCTAGCTCCTCGACCCACCCCCCCATCACACTGAAGATGCTGTTGCTGCGCAAGGTCGCGCAGCCGATTGAACACGCATCCAACGGCGTACCTTAGGCAGCTGCTTATGCAAGTTACTTCACCATGGCTGCATCACGACCCCACACGCTGCAAGCATTCAAGGGCTTACTGAAACAGATACGTAAAAGTAAGGAATACAGATCAGACGTCTTACCCACACCTATGGCTCCTTACTGATGATATTTGTGGGACTATGGCATGCAACCCTGCAGCATTTGAGGGCGACAACCTAGCGATCAGAACAGCAATAGGAGAAGTCCGGAACCAATTCAAGGTCTGTTGCATGCATGCATATGCATACGTACATGGTGGTGTGCTCATTGTCCTGGTTGCAAGGCGCAGATAGAGCCTGGGTTTAGCACTTGGGCATGTGCCTCATGCGCATGAGACACATGCCACCTGCTGGCTATCAACCGTGCACAGGCCAACAAAGGGTTGACAGACCCGAAAGAGGTCCATCAGAAGATCGCAGATGCACACGAGGCAACCGCATTTATCCGTGACAGCATTGTGCAGGCACGCAAGTCAAGCTGCGGTTCCTATGGTGAGTTTGGTTGTAGGCATGAAGGATCGGGGTTTGGGAGGACCATGTGTTGACAGTTCAGCCCTGCATGTGTGGCCTCTGCTGTCAAGCTGGTGCTCAACTGTATTGGCGATGTGCGTGGGCTAGAGTGGTGCAGGCGTGAAATGCAACACAGGCTCTAGACGCGTGGCTGATCCCCAAGCATAGCTGTGGTAGATCATTGTCATGGTGGTTGATCACACAGACTGAACAAATTTTCCGGCCAACTGGACCAGATTGAGCTTTTGAACCCATGCCAAATGCAGAGGTGCGTGCAGAGGAGGCACCAAAACTCAAACAGATGGCACCAGATATCGTGACCAACAAGAGCAAGAATGGGTAACAGCCACAACAGCAGCATCGGGCTTGGGGGAGGCATGGGCTCATGGCAGGGCCATGCTTGGATGTGTGGTGGAGGTCAGGGTCGTTGCAAAAGGCGATGCCAGGAGGGTGTTGCGAGCAGTATCTTGATCCCAAGCACCAGGATGCCGGGGGCGTTGTGTAGGTGTACAAGGGGATGCATGTACTGACGGCACAGTTTGTCTGGTTGGGAGGCTAAGGCATGTGATGCTTCTGATGATGGCCCGGGTATCGATCACGGCACAGCCTGTGAACATGGTCCGTGCACTGTTCCCAGTGCACCTTGTGAACATTGTCATGCAACTAGTGCATATGAGTCAATAGACACAACCTGCAAAGCGGGGCACCGTGCATTTGTGCTTGCTGATATGCTGAGAGAATGTCATGAATGACTATAGGTACCGTAGGCTCTTGTTCAGCACAGGAGGTTGTCAGCTGCAGTTCAGAACAAACTCAATGATGCGTTGTGTGATGTATTGGAAGTCCATCAGCAATTAGATCCGAGTCGCAAAGCATTAGATTTTTCATTGCAACAAACTTTATAACGTGGTTCTTGGTTAGTTGTAGGTTGCAAAATGCAGGTTGCTCATCGCACCTCTGGTACATCAAAATCATGCGATAGGCGTGCTCGACGCCCATTCCAGGGCCGCCTAATGGTCATCGCACGGGCGCAGCAGGGTACGCAGCAACCTATCTGTAAGGATACTTGGTGCCAACACCGCAGATTCATGTGTCAATATTCATGTTACAGGCGATAGCATTGCTCGTCGTGAGATCCTGGCTGCCCCCTTGTTTCTGTCTGGACTTGCGGCACTGGTGCCACCCCAAGCGCGGGCAGATGAGGTTGCAGCTGATGCTGCCCCTGAGGCACCTGCTGCCCCTGCAGCTCCTTCAGAGCCTGTGTTTGCGGGGAAGGTGAGCACATTATGCATGCAACCAGCTGGCACGCATGCACATGCTTGCTGCATCCAAACGTTCAGAGCTCTGCTGGCAAGGTGCAGCTTGGGCTCGAGACCATGCTGTCAGCGCATGCTCCCCCTCAAATGGGGCATCTAGTAGCAGCCACTTGCACTTTTCAGTGTTGAGTGCGCAGAGCGAGTGCTGATGGCATGGATTTTCATTTTGATGCAAGAATGGACATATGAACACACACGGGCGCTCCTCGCTTGCATCTGCAGGCTGCAGAACCCTCTGCATGGCACCTGCATATGCCTCAAGTGCACCTTAACGGGACATTAGAAACGCATTCTCATCATGTTCCACACTGATGACCGCAGTTTGAGGAGCTGTACGATGAGACGCTGGCTTACAAGTTCCTGTACCCGGTGCGTGATGCAATGCATGTGCCAACTGCACGCATTTCATGTCGACTTGTCATGGGTATACCATTGCCATGACACGGCTGCTTTGCTCATGCATGCAGGTGACAACTGCCCAGGGCAGGCCCCTGCGAATGATCCTGTCTCATCCGCCTGAGAAGTACTCAAGTGAGTGGTGCTGAGGCTGTGGGAAAGCCTTAGAACTGACACAGCAGGCTGCGGTAAGCCACAGCGATAGGCGACAACGTGGAGGAAGTGGAAGGGGCAGCATAATCTCACCCGTCATCTCTTCAGGCTTACAGTGGGAGCAACTGCAGCTGCAGCTCCTTGGACTAAGGGTTTCGCGAGCATCAGGGTTCAGGACTTCAGTGACACCCGCACATAGGCCTCTCGTACTACAGTACTCAGGACCGGCGGCATAACCCCGGGCTCCAGTACCTGCAGCACCTGCCCCACCAAGATCAGCCCATGAACCACATACATCTGTTTGCACAGGCGCGGCGCCCCTGACAGCGGATGCACGTCAGCGGATTGTGGGGGAGCTGATGGACCTGCGCAACTTTGTGACAGTGTCCATGACTGTGGGGCCTGCCAGGTAAGCTACACTCGCTTTCTTGGGTGTGGTGAATTCCACCCAGATCATATATGCAGGAAGTCATGAGAACAGGCTTGCCGGCGCATGCAGTGATGATGGCTTGCAATGCGTGTGTTTAAGGGGGCTCCTGGATGTTCATGAACCTTGACATGTATCAACGTGAAGGACATATTCTTGCTTGTATGTCTGCGTGCGTGCAGTGGCGTGCTGAAGGACACCCCCCAGGACCAGTGGAAGGCCAGGGATGTTGCCATGACTGTGCTGGTGGACAGGTGAACGGGTTCTTCATTGATTCATCAACGTGATGGGACCAGCACACATCTGTATGCGATTGCCATTCGAGATCTTGCTAAGGCACAGGTGTGGCACGTGCATGTGCATTGCAGGACGCATCCTGGGAGTGCATCGCTAACACATCACTGACTTGGTTTGTTGCAAAATCAACTGTCCTGTTGTCGCAGGTCAACAAGCCGCTTGACCTCAGGCCAGCGCACAGCACTGAATGACGTGGAGGAGTCACACACGGAGGTGAGTTTACGGGTTTGTAAACTCCATATGGCGGACAGGGTAACATTGCTGCACATCTTGCTGCTTGTCGCAGCTGGTCTGAACAAGGTGCAAGTGGATGTGTGTTACATTAGTGGAATGTGCTGGTCCATGCAGTGATGTTGGTGCGATTGCCTCTTGCTCGTGCTGCAGATCCGTGATGGCCAGCCGTACTACGTGTATGAGCATCTGTCCCAGGGTTCACCAACACTGCTTGAAACTGGCCGCAAGGAGGTGCGTTTGATTCGTTGCAACTGCTCGGAGCTTCTTGCTTCCTCCTGCCTTAAATGCTTCTGTGCTGTTTGATCTGTGGGACGGAGTTATGTATGTAATGCCGCCCACACTCAGACGTACCGCCATGCGCTTGCGGCCACCACCGTGCGCATGGGTGGTGATGGCGTCCCCTACCTGTACACCTTCAACCTATCATGCCGCCAGGAGCAGTGGGACGAGCTGCAGCCCATGTTCAAGGTGAGCAATTGTGCAAGTTGCAGTAGATTTTGGTGGAGGGGTCTTGAGGTCAGTTGGGGGTTGGCCAGTTCTGTGATTCTGTGATGCTTGCATCGACTAGCGAGGCTGTGAGGCATGTGAGCTGTTGACGCAGACAGTACGTCCACACGCCATGATTCACGCAGCTGACTGCATACTGTTGTGCTCACTTTGCACTGCAGCGAGCCATCGAGTCATATCGTTTGACCAAGCCCACCCAGAACTTTGTGTCTCCCGAGGTTAACCCTTGGATGTTCTGGTGAATCTGCTGGCTACGCCTACTGGCTTGCATCCTCAGGGGCCAGAAGATGTAGCAAGCTGTGGGAACAGTGGATTGGAATGTGTCAGCGAGGCTGTGCAGTACACTGGGGTTGACCATGGAGGTGATCACACTCTGGTTGAGTGTTCAAGGGGGCAGGAGGGCTCAGGTGGTTGAATTCGTTCAGATCACACTCTCGGACGCCATGGTATGGTAGCATGTAATGCAACATGTACTTATGCCCCAGAGTGGCAGGGCCCCGGCAATGCAACATGTCACTATGTGTGCAAGAGTAGGATCACCAGCATTTTTGCCTTGGCAGGCAAGTGTGATGGTCAAGTCAACATGTTCAGCTCTGCAAATTTGAGTAGGGGGGTTGATAAGCACATTTACTGTGTAAGCAGGAGGCTGTCTTCAATCATTTCCTTGATGCAGGTAGAGGATGCAGGTGGACGTGCCCTTACAGTGCTGCAATGTTCAGCTGTTGTATCTGACATTAGAGAACGCATTTCGCAAGCAGCCACGTTACAGACACAAGCCTGCAGTTACTGCATCATTGCCGGTTCTAAACCAGGTAGTGTACAAGACCCGGGGAACGGGGCTTCTTATGCGCACGAAGCTGTACACAAAACTCCGCAGCACCGACACTCTCAGAACCACGTTCAAAAACACTCAATCCAAAATCAACACGCTGATGGTACAGCCGCAGCCCACACCCAGTGGTGTTCCACACAAGGTCGGGCCCACGGGCCACACCCCAGTCGCCCCGGCTCAGAAACTGTTAGGCATTTAGAGGGGGGTGAACTTGGTGGCATAGGCGAACGCGTTGTTCTCGGTGGGGTTGGCCAGGTGGTCCTGCAGGTTGGCCAGGGGGCCCTTGCCGGTCACAATAGCCTGGACGAAGAAGCCGAAGTTGGAGAACATGGCCAGGCGGCCGTTCTTGATCTCCTTCACCTTCAGCTCGGCGAAGGTGTCGGGGTCGTCAGCCAGGCCCAGGGGGTCGAAGGCCTCACCGGGGTACAGGGGGTCCAGGCCCTCGCCGGCGGGGCCACCGTTCACGCGGTAGCCCTCCACCAGACCCATCAGGATCACCTGGCAGGCCAGGGTGGCCACGATGTTCTGGGCGTGGATCAGGGAGGGGTTGCCCAGGTAGTTCAGGCCACCGTCCTGGACTGCAGGCACAGATGCAAAACACAGTTGTGTTCAGAAATTAGCGAGGATGATTCCAACATGCACAATAACACTGCATTGCACAGGGCTGCAGGAAGAGAGCCTTGCACAATGACTACTGGGGGCACTCACAGATCTGGGCGCCAGCCTTGAACCACACAGCCTCGCCGAACTTCACGCCGTTGTTGGCCAGCAGCTCGGGGGTGACAATGCCCAGAGCACCCAGCAGCGCCCAGCGAGCGTGGATCAGCTCAATCTCGCGGTAGCGCTTGAAGGTCTCCTGCAGAGGTCATACAGGCAAACATATTGTGTGGTCAGTGCACATGCACAACTACCACACAAGTATCCAGAGGTATCCATGCTCGGTATCTTGCAACATTTTGCTGCAAGCCCATGCAAGCCTGATCCACCGCTGCAAGGTCTCACGACTCGCATCGCACACACGGTGCTGATCGGCCTCAAAGCACCCTGCTAGCGTGAGATCCGAGCACTCACGGGGTCAGCGGACAGGCCAGCAGTGTCCCAGCCGTAGTCACCGGGGAACTCGCCGGTCAGGTAGGCGGGGGTGTTGTCGGAGAAGGGGCCCTGCGACCCAAAGGGATGGTCGATGGGTCATGTCAGTGCGAAAAGGCCACGAGCCTCAGCAATCATCTTGGCTCATCGATGCCACATGTCGCTGTAGACAAGGCCACAATCACGAAGCGTTTGATCGTTTGCCTGCCAGATACTCACGAGATCCAACCCCCTCAACTCACCAGCCACTTGGCACGGTCGGGGCCATAGAAGGTCACGCCGGAGGACTTGGGGGCGGCCTTGGTCTGCAAGGGACAGCGTGTGCAGGCGCCGAGTAAGGCCGATGAAAGATGTGCAGATGTGCGTCACAAAAGGCACGCCAAAAGCAGAGGCCAAAGGAACAACGTCGCTTCCTGAGGGCGCACTCACCGCCTTGGTGCCCTTCTTGGTGCTCTTGGCCTGCGGGCGGGCAAGGAGGGTGGCACAACGAAGGTGTTGGTCATCAAGGGCTCCTTGGCTGTTGAATGTGCTGCATCCAAGCAGCGAACAAATCCTGCTGCGTGTCCAGCCCAAGCGCATATGCTCTGCTGCCAGTGTCTCCGGGTCGCTCGCTTGGCCTGCTTGTGCTGATGGCTCACCTGCACCTGGACGGTCAGAGCGCGGGAGCTGCGGAGAACGGCGGCCATCTTGATATTTGACCTGAAGGTGGTGAGCCTAGGCCCCAGCAGGGCTTCTTGTAGGCTGAGCGATGTCACACCAGATCCTGTGTGATGCGTGAATGGGTGTGTGAGCGGGTGAGGCGCTGCGGGGCTTGGTACACGATCCCGTATCTGCTACTGCAGCCACGTCCACCTGAGGAGCCTTGTTGCGTAATGAAACCCTGCACCGAAGAACCCTGGTGATCACCCCTGCGCCCCTGCACGCTTTTATTTATCTGATAAAAAGATGGCTGATCTGATATGCCTTTATCAATATATGGATTCTGTGGTCGATGCATCTGTCAATCAGCGCCAGATGGCGCATCTGGAGGCGATGGCGCACGGAAGGGGCAACAGCGACGCTTTTCTAAGGCAACTCACAGGGCTCTCGTCTGGCACGTGTCATGCATGCTGCTGGTGCTCCATGCTGTATGCTCAGTATGCAGCTTGTGAAGTTGTGATACAGGCTCAAGGTGCAGTGCAAATTCAGCAGCTACCGTGCCAGGCATGCTTACAGGAGAAGTGGCAGCAGCAACAGCAGCAGCTGCACCAGGCATGCTTACAGGAGAAGTGGCAGCAGCAACAGCAGCAGCTGCACCGCACACAATGATCATGCACATCCTGGACGCCAATTTCAATTCTCCATAATCTGAGCAACGCTGAACTCCTCCTCCACAGCATGCTGCAGCTACACATAACATTTACCATCACTGATCCCGCCCTTCCACTTAAAGTGCAGTAGGATATGTTCCAGACACGGACCCCATCCTTACGACTGCCATGCAAACTCAGGACTTTCAATTTTGCATACAGTATTCATAAGTGCTGAGCTCATACTGGGAGGTACGCATTGCTGAATAGTTTAGTTGCCTGCACTGCGCTGCGAGGGATGGGTTCACCGGCATCACCCTGCATGTTGTTTGGCGTGAAAGCAAACGCCTTAGTTCATCAGCCTTGAGCATGCTAACAGACTTTGAAGTGTCTGCTTCACACAGCCTGTTGCACGAGTGTCATGCCCTCCTCATTCTGCACCTGCCGCTGGTGCACCCATGATCCAGCCTGCGCTGCACACCCATAAAGCAGCCTCAATGCATGGTAAATCATGCATACACAGATAGCACACCTGGCGTAGCCCGTCCAGGCTGGTGGTGGCATCAGAAGGGTTCGCACGGCTCTGCACCTTTGTTGTAAGCAGACCTGATGCACTCAACCAATCCAGGAACTCGTCCCACTGCTTCTCCTGTGCTTGTTGCACCCAAGCATCATGGTTCAACAATGTATGCGCAACGATGCCGCGGAGCACTTGTACCTACTGTGACAAGTTGTCATCGTTTACCCTGCCGCTCACTCAGCTGGCATACTCACAAGTCATAACCGCCAAGCAAACCACGCAACCACCGATCAATGCATGAGGTTGATATCAAATGGTGCAGCTGGCGTACCTTTTGTGTGCCCCACTTCCCAGTGCTGTCTAAGTAGTGGCTTGCTGCGTACACCTGCAGCGTGCACACACAACATGCCATTGGTACATCACACGAAAGGCAGAACAAACTACAAGCATCAAGCATGCTGAACACGTGCACTGACAGCATGGGCACGGCGTGTGCTATACTTTTGTGGCTGGTGCCTATGGCTTTTCACATGCAGGCATCTCTGTTGATCAAGTCATTAGTCCGGTGCAAAGGCCTCAGTCAAGCCAGCAGTAAAATCTGCATGTGCCTGGACACGATCATATGATGGCCACACACGATGGCCCCTGCACTCACCTGTGCACGTGCCACCATGTCCACATCCAAGGGTGTGGGTACAGGCTTGGCTGCATGCTCCTCCGCCACAGCATCTACCAGCACCTGTGCTGCCTCGACCGGGTGCGCAGCAGCCCACTCATATGCGCGTGCTGTTGCCGCAAGGAATGCCTTCACGGTGGCACCCTGATCTGCTAGCACCTGGACAGCAGTTGCCAGAAGTGCAAGGGCGACGATTGCAAGTCCGATTGACCTCCTGCCATGCAGCCAGAACACTGATGGTGGCCATGGCAGGCTGCCTGGACAGTGAGGATGGCTACATGTTTTTGGACAGAAAGTGCTGTGACGGCCAAGAGATACCTTGAGGACAGCACTTGATTCATCAAGAGGCAGTTTGCATGCCACAAACCCACATCAGGAAGCGGCTGCAGTGGTGTGCCATGGGCATGTGAGGACTGATACATTTGTGTTCCTTGTGCATCCCATTTCCAAAAGTGCCCAGATGGCCCATACCTCAGGGTGCGCAACCAGCAAAGGGGAATAGCCATAAGGCACGTTGTAGTCCTCCAGCTGCGCACATGTGCACACACAGCACATGCACATGCACATACATGCAGGTACATATGCACGCGCATGTGACCGCAGTCGACTTGCAGGTGAAAGGAGGTCAGTGCTGAACATGCATCAAAGCACACAGATAAACAGTCATAAACTGGACTCCAAAACCCATCATGTGATCAGGGCATAAGTTTAACACACCTTAAACACATTAAGGTCCACTCCCTTTGCCTCAGCCTCGACACCTTCCCAGCCCATGAAAACCCATGTTGCGTCCGCCTCGCCCTGTGATGCCAGCACATGATGGCATCGACTGCATGTACGGTATCAGTTACTTTTCAACAGCCACAATCATAGAATCAGCGCCGCTGTTCCATGAGCATGTATGTGCCAGCGCTATGGATTGCATGGTATGCACACATTCCGATCCTGTTGCACTGCCTAGCTGGCTTGGTAGAAATGCAGGGTTTATGCAGCTGGATCACATGAAGCATCATCCACGAGCAAGAACTCGGTCAACATGTTCATGGCATGGTTGCAGGAATGCTGAGAGGCTGAGTGAACAGCACCACTACAGGGCATGATCACTCAGATGCTACAGCCAGCCAGCCAGTCAACCAGCCACCTTAAGCAGGGTGTTCCAGATCCCGAGCATGGGAGGTGTGCTCTCTGTAAAGTCTCCTGCGTTGCAAGACACGGTTGCAAGAGCACTGCAGGGATGTGGACAGATAGGAGGGCCATCGCTGCATCAAGCACCAAGGCACAAGCTTCAGGCCATGAGACAAGGACACAGGAAACACAAGCTACACAACATCGTCCAGCAAGCAGCTGCATCAGCCTGTGAGGACCTCTGTTGTTGATCCTGTAACACACCTTTGCCGCCATCGTTGCGGATCATCTGCTGCACGATGCGGCCCTCATAGCGCGCGCCATAGCTCGCATATGTCTGCCGCCGTGCAAGTGCAGATTGTGTGCATCATCGCTCCTCCGTGTGCATGTAAATACCAGCGCGTGGTCGTGGTTCAGCAGGGTGCAGATGCAGACAGGCAGGGGCCAGCTGTCTACACAAGTGTTGTCCACGCACATCACATGCAGTCTCATGCTTTCATGTCAATCTATTCTTCCTTGCCCCTCACCTTGCCGTCCAGGTGTGCAGGGCGAGAGATGCCAGAGCTCTTGAGGGTGACAATGGCTGATGTTGAGTCCTGTGAAGTGATTGTTTGTTGGCAGGAGCAGGACATGTGAAGAATGATAATCTTGAGCATTCACATTGTAAAGTAACAGGAGAGACCGGGAAGCGCAAAGGTGCCCCACAACTGCGCCACCTTTCACAACAGAGCTTCCGGTCCTCAGCCCACAATGGCTACGCCATGTGACAAGGTGCAGCTGCACAGCAAGACCCCATGCTGACATTCATCGCGTTTGCGCAGCAGCAGAGCACACCTGCAGCAGCGCAGCAACTGCCACCACACGTGGCTTTGCGGCACCGGGCCATGTGTGGTATGAAATCACGGACTCCTGCATGCAGCACCCGTGAAGGTTCACACGTACAGACTGCAAAGCGTGCAGTGCTCACCATGTTGAAGGTTGCAAACTGTGGTTGTATGCCGTGATCCATACAGGGAACTGTGAAAGTGTGCGAGCCGGCTGTGTGCGCACTGATGCTTCCAGCCAGTGACCTGTTCCCGGTTCAAGAGTTGCACGTACTGAGGGGGTAACCGCAAACATCGCCTCCTTGGCTGCCACACGGCTTAGGGGCGTTGTTTTGTATTCATCCTCATGTGGGGACAACAGCTTGACCTCCAGGTCTGCCTCAGCATAAAACCCTTTGGCCTTGGCAATGTAAAAGCCTGCAGCAAAGTTCATATGCTGGGCCCACATGGTAGGAACACAGGCATTTGCCCGCACAGGCAGCCGGGGTGATATGCCATAGGCTGGTTCATGCCAGCACGCACAAGGCGGTAATGGGCCGCATGAACAGTACAACACACCCAATGCTGAACACGCCCTATCTGCCTTTCAGCATTGGGTGTGTTGTACTGTTCATGCCTTGTAAGCCTTGACAGGTGGACGCTTGCGGACGTTGCCATCAATTGCGGATCAACAATGATATTGTACTTCGTCATGCTTAACATGCGCACCTGCATGGTTAGAATTGGGGGTCCAGTCCAGTGCCACCGTCACCTGCTGCACCATCGCAGAAGTTTGTATGCACTGATATTGGCTTGATGGCAATGACAACTAAGATAATTTGCCTTTCGCAACCCCCCAGCAGAAGTCCAATAGTCCAGAGTGTGATTCTTATGTACTTCTTGCGCTTTGCAAGATAACGGGGGCTCGGGTCGCATGTCTAAGCAATTAATTGAGCCCGGCCGTTGTTTTCTGCAAACAATGATCTGGCGGTAGCTCGTGGAGAAATGCAATCGCTTACACCAGTATGCGTTTGATATCCTGTGCCTCGCTGATCGCCAGCTCATTCAGAGGTTGGCGCTGAACCTACCCTGGCCATCCCTGATTTAGAAGCCGTAAAATGTGGCTTGCCAACCATCATAACCCCACGGACCGCATGATGGCGAGGTAGTGCAGGATCTTGTGCCACCAGCTTGCATCCTCAACTCAACGAGGTGCACAAGGAGCAAAGTGTTCCCTTTCTTGTTTTTACAGGATTGCCATCTCGATCTTCGCGTTGGGTGCTATGTATGGCATTTACTCGCTGGGTCCCCCTGTTTATTGGCGCTTGTACGCCACCGTCATCAAACCTTTTGAGGACCCTTCCTTTGAGCCATTGGATGACGATCCGTTCGCAGCCGCGTTCATTGACCAACACCCAGGTGCGTGCAAGCACATGGATGCATGCAGCAAGCGCGAGGACAAACCAAGAACGTGCTGCGGTCCACGCCCCTTGCCTGCAGATTCACATGCACATGGGAAAGGCAGGAAAGAAGGTGGTACAGGCACAAGCACAGGTACAGGTGCAGGCATTGCCGCCAAGCCCGTCGTAAACCCTGTGACCATTGCATCCCCTCCGCCTCAAGTCGCATCTCCACCCCCAGCCATGAAACCAGCACCCAGACCACCCCCAAAGGAGGTCATCCCTGAGAACTACCCTCTGTCTGCTGAGCGCGTCAAGCCACTGCTGCAGGTGCGCAAGGGTGGTGCTGGCACGTGCATGTCACACAACTTGTTGCGCTGCAAGTGTGAAGTTGCATGTGAAGTTGAGCACTGGATGGCACCAGAACTGGTACAGGGCAGAACTGGTACTGTCACATTACGTCACAGGTTGAGTGCAGCCTACATGTGTGATGTGCCCACAGAACCAACCTCCAGCAGCGTCATGGCATGCAACGACGTGCATGTGCCCCATATGTGTGCGCCTGCAGAATGGGTACATCATGGTCACCTGGGCCAACGAGCACTACCTGGACTTTGCCATTTCGTGGGTGGCAGGCCTCAAGCGCATCGGCATCACAGGGTACATGGTCGGTGCCATGGATGATGACATGCTGCGGTGGGTGTGGCATGGGGATCAGGTGCTTGGAGCAATTGAAATGGATTGGTGCACAGGGCACATTCCTTGGGTGAGATGGGATATGTCATATGTGGCGCAGGGTGGTGGGACCACGGCAACGTATGTTGTGGGGGGATATCAGAAAGCGGTTGCAACCGCTGTCTTATCTCACCTATTTTTTGTTGCACAGCGGATGGTCTGTTGAATTATGGCCTGTGCACAGCAACATTTTCATCTGTGCAAAGCCTTGCCCTATCCACATATCAGCACGTTTGCCACATGCAAGCGCCTGTAACCATGCCTTACTCAGCGCTGTGCACGCCGTGCCTTGACCTTCAACTGATGCACGTGCAGCGCGCTCGTGCGGCGTGACATCAATACGTGGCGCATGAACACAGGGATCACCAAGGCCGACCTTGGTTGGGGCTCACACAACTTCCACAAGATGGGCCGGTGCGCGTAAATGGGTGCATGTGCGAAACAGGTCAAGCAGGGACTGAACATGCTGCGCGTGAGCGCCGCAGCCCCCCCCCCCCCCCCCCCCCCCCCCACCACACACACTCCCAAGCGCAGCGTTCGGACATGGAGACTGGGGAGCTTTGTGAGGAAGGTTGTGTTTTTGCCATGCTCCTTGCTGTACAGGTCCAAGATCGCGCTCATCAAGCAGTTCTTGGCATTTGACAGCGTGACGGTCGTGATCAGCGACATTGACACTGCATGGCTGCGAAATCCACTGCCATTCTTCGATCGTTTTGGTGCAGCCGACATCCTCACATCCACAGGTCTGCAACCACACTGTGTGGACGCACCACACATCACATATCATACATGCATATATCATATCATGATCTGTGATGCATGACAGGTGTGTGCTTTATGGTTTGGGATCTATGACAGCAGTGCTGTTGACTTTTGGGATGTACGATGCGTGCGGTCTTGCTCAGCTGCCGTGCAATGGCAACTTCCAGCTTGCAGTTGGGGATGGTGGTTGCAGGCTGGGCTGCATGGCACATTCCTGCTTGGTGTCTTGCTGTCCTATCCCCACCTAGTTATTGCTCGTGGTATGTGTTGCTGCTTATGCCAGATGAGCTGCGGCCCTCAGTCAAGACTGAGGACCTGGAGCGCTACCCTGAGGCGTCTGCAGCCTTCAACATCGGCATCATGGTGTTCCGCCCCAAGTCGCGCGCATTCGTTGGTGTGTGCAGCTGCAGCATGGGCATATGCGGTGTGCGTTTGCAGCTCTCGTCATGCCATCAGCTGTGGTGCTTGTGCTGGCTGCTGCATGCCACTGGCATCATGATGCTCTCACTGATGGTCACAGGGATGCATTTTGTATTAATATTATCAAATGCCCTGGGATTGCAGCTGGGCACGGCAGATGAGGAGGCCTGTAGTGTTGCAGCACAACCCAGCATCACTTGACGCATTTTGTCTGTGTGCCCCTACTCTTACCAACAGATGAGTGGGTGAAAAGCCTGGAGAACCCCAGCATGTGGGATCAGACCGCGTTTAATGACCTTGTGCGCAAGGGCGCAACGCATTCGGGTACGTGCTTCCAGACCATGTCCGGCCTGTCGCTCACCTGCTGTACTACCGGGATATGGTGGCTTGCGCTTGGTCTCATGTGTATCGTGCATGTGTATGGGGAATAGATTACCTGCTGCAGGGCAACACTGCGTGCATTGGGGACTTTGGGGTGCAAACGTGGGTCAATCGGGCAAGCTCCAGCGGCTGATCCGGTGGGCTTGCATGCCCTGTGCACCTCAGGCCCTGACGGCCTGTTCAAGGGCTTCAACGGCCAACTCACGGTCGGCATCCTGCCATGCTCCCAGTTCTCTTCTGGTCATGTGTTCTTTGTGCAGGTGCGCAGGTGGTTTGCGCAGCTCCTGATGCACCTTTCCATCTAGCTGCACGGATGTAGGTCACTAGGAAACCACAATCCTGGAACGAAGCAGTAAGAACCTGGCATGCACTGGGGGCCAGTGTGCCTTGATGTGCTGCATCTGCAAGCATGCCTGGTGGCCACAGCCTGAAACGCCATGCATACAACTACAGACATTTGCACAGATGAGTGCCGCCAGTGCCAGCTCTGCTGCTGACTAGTATCATGCAACTGGATGCACCTCTTGCCCTGTTCCTTGCGTTTGATTGCCCATCTGTACTGCAGCGCAAGTATGAGGAGCTGGGGCTTAAGCCATACGTAGCACATGCTACATTCCAGTACAGTGGTACGCCCGGCAAGCGCCACCGCTTCCGTGAGGCTATGTTGTTTGAGGACCCACCCGAGTATTATGACCATGAGAAGGTGTGTGCGGCCGCACTCTGTGCTAGAAAAGCTGAAATATTTTACCGCTGCTGCTGCTGCTGCTGCTGCCGTGCCTGTTGCCCTGCAACGATCAGGGTGTCATAGGAATGATGAATGAGCTAAGGAAACATGCTTCTGGATGGTTTGGAACCGGGTAATAGGACTTGCCAGAGCCGCCACCACGAGCCAATGCCTGCAGGTTGCAATGGCATGAACCATGATGCATGAACATCCATCACGGCATGAGGCCGGGGTGGGTGTCCACTGAAGTGGGTCTGGACGTCGGGTGGTAACTTTGATGCATGCTCACAGGGCTTCATCACCTTTACGATGGACCTGCCTAAGGCCTTGCTGGATGAGGCCAGTGGGAAGAATTCACAGGGGGAGATGAAGGTGGGTTGCCAAGATTAGCGCGGTTGCACTTTGGTGGTGTTGCGCTGCGTGTGACAATTGGTCGATGGTGGGGTTGGAGTGCGAGTGTTGTGATTGCCTTTGGCATGCCTGGGCCTGCCGCTGGGCATCAGCGCATGCCTTACATTGCTGTGTGCTTCTCCTTGGATCAACTACTGAGCAGAGGGTTGGCGCTCGTGATGGCACATGGGTGCCTATCACCTTTATAACGCTGCAGGTGGCCAACCTGCACTCCCACTTTGCACTTGTCAACCATCAGCTGGCCCGGCTGCGTGCCGCCATCGCGCTGGCACAGCTCACAGGCCGCGCACTTGTGATGCCGCCCATCTGGTGTGAGCTTGACAAGTATTGGGCACCACTATTCAACGGTGGGTGTGCCTGCCAGCAGTGAGACCATCCACACGCACGCGCGCTATGAGGCATGACACGGTACACACATCTTGAGTGTGACTGCAGGACCGATGCAGCTGTGATTTTTTTGTGTGCTGGCGCTAGTGCTGCAATAGCTGCCTCACTATGCACATGGTTCCTGTTCCACTTTGTATGGACTAACTGGCGCAGGACAAAGTATGCCCGCAGTGTTTATGGCCGTCCGCCACTTCTGCTTGCAGGCAACATCCCAGGCTCCACTTTCCGCAAGCCCTTCATCTGCCCCATGGACCATGTGCTGGATATTGAGGGCGGCTGGTTCCCACGCAAGCCCCACAATGATTTTGGCCCGCATGTGCGTGCTGTGCCTCTGCATCATGCCTGATGAAGGGCAGGCTTCAATCTCTATACAAAGATGCTGACTGTTTGGGCCAGATGGGCGTTGCATTCCTGTGCTGTCGCTTCTGCATGCTCCCACTGGAGCAGTTCACTGGCTGCATTCTTATCAATCCTGGCAGGTCCCGGATGCCAGAGCCATCCAGTGTTTGCCACTACCTCTGCTTCTGCTATTCTTGCACCACCCAAACAGCACAACAGCTTTACACGCACACGTGCTCCCCGTACGCGAGCAGGTGGAGTGGCGCGAGTACTCCTTCTTCCAGAACCCACGCATGTCCAAGGCAGTGAATGAGTCGCGACTGATGATTGAAGTGTGCCCTGCGGGTGCTGCAGGCTGCGCGGACGGCAGTGGGCCAGGCACCGTCACGGTATGTGTGTGTGTCCCCGTATGGGGTCCTTGAACAAACAGTTGGTGTGTTCTGAGCTGTGGTCTGCTTGCCCACGCTTGTGCTGTTATCAATCGTTATTAAACTTACTATCCTGCAACATTTGTGCTAAGGGGTTGTGTTGATGTTGGGATCCCAACCTTGAGGCTGCGTTTGCACAGATTGCACACCTGGTTCGGGATCAACAACCCTGAAAAGCAACTTGTCACATGGTTTGCCGTTACGGCTGCAAACAATGCTTTTGCATTGATGTTGCCTTGTTGGTTTGTGTTTGCTAACACAGGACAACAAGATGAAACTGCAGGGTGGGCTGGAAAGCAGCAAGCTAGCCAACGCACTGAAGGTGCGCACATGTGCATGTTTGTGCTGTAAGATACACTGTGCATTGTTCCTTGTCCATTCCAGAGCTGGCTGTGCAGCTGCTGTTCCATGGTGGGGGTGGCCCTGCATGCACCATTCACCTGTCACGTTACTCAACCTTTTGCTCAATGGTTCTTTGGTTTAGGATGAGGAAGGTACCGTTCATCTGCATGCGTTCATCAAAATGTACTGCACTGATCACTGCATGCTTTGACCCATGCATTTTTCATGCATCCTTAGGGCACCGAGAAATTCAAGGTGCTAGACTTTTCATCGCTTGCGTCGCTGTGGCCGCCCTTCCGGGAGGACGGTGGCTGGTTCACATCGGCTGAGGACCACCGCCGCTTTGTGCACCGCCTGAAGCACATGACCTCGGTGGGTGGGCTGGGACCACACCCTCGCTTGCAGCATCCTTGTGAGAAAAGGTTTCTCGTGCTGATGAAGTGCAGCTATGTCACAACAGACAACACGCTTTAACTCTGGCATCCCTGGAGGTCGCCAACCTTTCGAGGTGCATGGGTGATCTCCTGCCTTGAGCATGTGGCGGCTTGCACTCACCAGTACTGAACCCTCTCTTGTGCTGCAGGTGGTATGCTGCCTCTCTGACAACCCTGGGTGGATCTGGTATGATTTGCTGTGGGATGTTCCCCACAAGGACCGCTTCAGCCGCAAGTTTGACAAGTGGCACATCAAGCGGGGCGACCAGGTACAAATCTATGAGCATGGGCTGTTGAGTCGTTGCCGCACTGTGCCGTTTGCCGGTGCGCAGCGTGGGCCACACGCTGCTGGGTCGTGCAGGCCACTATGTCACAATCTTGCTGTTATAAAGTCAGTTTGGCAGGCCGCACATTCCTCAATCGCAGTTCATCAACCTTACATTTTGCCCCCCTCATGGATGACTTTGGTTGCAGGACCTGCATGGCCGGCGGCAACTGCTGGCGGTAGGGGATGGGTTAGAAGGGCAACATGACACATCGGGGCTGGAGGCAGGGGGGGAGGAGGCGGGGCAGGTTCTGGCCATGAGTGCTGCACACGCGCGCTGGTTGCAAGACATGCAGACTGATGCTATGTTTGGGCTGCCATGATGGTGTCAATCAACATACTGTGATGTGTCTCGAGGATGTATCCTAAAATCTGCTGTGCATAGGAGGTGCTGTATGAAAGCATCTGGCAGTACAGGTGTTGAACAGGAAACAATGGTAGTGATAATGGTAGTGTAACATTACCCCTTGTCCAAGGTGTCATGCCCCTAAACCCTCAACCCAGATCGTGGCAGATCGTTTTTGATTCCTTGGGACACAACTCTTGCTGTTTGTACTAACGTATCAGAGATGAGCGGGGCGACAGAGGCCGTCGCGCCTCGCAAACAGTACCACAGTTCAAAACCAGCTCCCAAAGCCCATTTACTACTAGTGCTGCTGTCGATGTTGCTGCCCAACATTGTGCACATCCCCACAAACTTCAATATCGTAGCAACGGCTGCGCTGTGCGTGTATTGTGGGAGCTGGAGATCAGTTAAGCCAGAAGTATCGGCGGAGGCGATGACAAAGAAGGACGCGCTGCGGTTCCCGCTGGTGGGCAGTGCAGTGCTGTTCGGGCTCTTCTTGGCCTTCAAGTTCCTGCCTGCCGCGCTGGTGAACGCGCTGCTGACGGCGTATTTGGGGTTCCTGGGCATGCTAGTACTGACTGGGGCGATCACGCCATATTTCGAGGACATCTTCCCAGCCGGCCTGCGCGATAAGACCTTCACGCTGCCCCCGTTCAAGATCCCGCATGTTATCGATTGCACTGGTGACGACCAGCTGCGTGCGACTTTTCCCTACCTGTTTTTCGGGGCTGTCAGCACTGGCTTCTGTGTGTGGTACTACACCAAGAAGCACTGGCTCGCCAACAATGCATTGGGGCTTGCGTTCTGCCTTGAGGGCATGGAGCATCTGTCGCTCGGATCTGTCCATGTGGGGACGATCTTACTAGTTGGCCTCTTCTTCTACGACATATTCTGGGTGTTCTGCACACCTGTTATGGTGAGTGTCCTGCTGTCCGCCCATGCACTGTGCATGGTGTCTGCATGTGTGCCAAGTAGGGTGCAGTGCTACATGGAGAAACCTGTTTTGGGGGTGTCAATACTCGCCTTGTCCCAGCATCTCTGTACAGCTGCCAGCTGCCAGCCCCTGCACATCATGTCGTAATGTATGGAAGCAACAGCTGCTCCATCCCTACCCAACTCTTTTTTACCCAACTTCTGTTTGCCCAATGACCCATAGGTGTCTGTGGCCAAGAACTTTGATGCCCCCATTAAGCTGCTGTTCCCACGGCTGGGGGCACTGGATGCTGCGGGCAAGCGCCCCTTCTCCATGCTGGGCCTGGGTGGGTGAATGCTTGACCAGCCATGCACGGATACTGCTCTTGACACATGCAGGGTTCTGGATGCAGATGGGCTGGGGTACTTGCAAGTGTGCAGAACCAGCAGGACAGAGTGACAGTTGTGCTTCACAGTGCCTTGTATGCATCCGCCCAGACAGCACCAAGCCAACCTGATGGCAACCAAGTAACTCGTGTTGTGGTGTGCTTGTGTCATGCTGCTGCAGGCGACATCGTCATCCCCGGCATCTTTGTGGCACTCATCCTGCGCTATGACGTGCACCGCAGCTTCCGCAGCAAGTGAGTCAGCAACATAACATGACCTTGATCAAACCTGTGGGCACTTGGGGACGTGAGCAGCACCTAATCGTGGGATAGCCAGTGCATGGGTGTGATGTGCTGCGACATGCTGCACTTGCTGCCTGCTTCTGCCCTGCATAGGAGAGCATCACAGTCCACACACCACCTGGGCAACTCCCCCTCGTATTGCCCCAACTTTCCCAGCCCCCTGCTGCGCATCAACACAAACTGCTGGGGGGATTATGCGGATTCTGTTATGTTTGTGAGGCCATCAAGAATTGTTGCCGTCAATACTGGCCACAGGTACTTCCAATCCGCCTTTGTCGGGTATGTGCTAGGCCTAGTGGCCACGATCGTGGTCATGAACGTGTTCAACGCCGCGCAGCCGGCGCTGCTGTACATTGTGCCGGGCGTGCTGGGCTGCGTCGCGCTGCATGCATGGGCACGCGGCGAGTTCTGGCAGGTGCGCAGTGGCTCGAGGTACTGTGTGGGTGCAAATGTTTCGCAAGACCTGTGCATGGGCGTTGAGTGAGGTCTGGGGAGACAAAGGCAAGGGGGAGGCAAGGGTGGCGCATAAGATGTGTGCGTTGAGGGGTAGGGTGGCGATGTGTTGTACGACAGGGATGGCAGAGTGAGGCAATAGAGGAGGAGGACAAGGAGGACGTTATGGGTGGCACTTGCTTGCAAAGCCAGGATACCGGGCACAGCAGGCGTTGCCTGCCACTGACAAATGCCATCTGTTCCATGCCATCCAACAGGTGTTCAACTACAGCGAGGAGGCAGAGGCAGCAGAAACAAAGGAGGGGACAGGGCACTCTGCAGTTGCGGGCTCAGGCAGTGAAGACAAGAAGACACAGTGAGTATGACAGTGCCTCCCAACTTACGACACGGACGGGAGGCAGCACACGAGAGTTTGGCACAGACATGCAGGGCACTGTGTGCAAACACTCACAAGCAGCTAGATAAGAGGGCCCACACCTAACGGGATTGAGCCAGTTCGAAAAAACAGTCCGAGCCTTTTTGGTGCTGCAAGCCGCACTAAGGCAGTTTCAGTTTGTTCCGCTCAGCTGTGGTAATTGTGGTTGAGCGCACTGGTAGGACGCTGCTGCGGCATGGACACATGCATTTCAAGGGATGGAGGCAGCAGCAGGCTTTCAGGAATCAATCTGTCCAACGAACCCGTTGACTTTTATTCATGATCATTGCTGTGCTGGATGTGTGTGCTGTCTGCACTCTGATGTAACAGCACATCCTACCATAACTTGTGTTGCCGACAGCTGCAACACAAGCACCGCCAGCTCCAGCACCAGCACCCGCACCAGCACCAGCCGCA
>QAXD01000164.1:607775-633597 GCA_004335575.1 Haematococcus sp. NG2 | reverse complement strand
GTGTCAAACCGCAGCATCGCGGGTTTAACCGCGCAAAGCCGTGTAATGATGATGAATGATGATCCTACCATAACACCTTACTGTACAGAGCGGAGCGTGCATTCCAACTGAATGACGTAACACAAACTCAAATGGTTCGAGCATGTATGGCTCACAGCATGCCTGTCAAGGCACGAATGCTTTTTCAAACGCCTTCAATGACTTCTCATGCACTGCTGCAGCAACCAAGTCCATCCGCACACCACGATGGTACTGTGATCGGTATGCTTGACCTTCGCCGTGCCCCTCACTGCTTGTTGGGTGATGAGAGGGCCTCCCCCAGCTCATCACACAACAGATCCACATAGTTCGTGGCGGGTTGCGGCTGTGGCTGCGCTTGTGTCCCTCCTGCACTCCCTTCAGCGGGTTGTCCTAGGCTCTGCGCAAGTGTGGAGCTGAGTGCAGGTGGGCAGGTGGCTGGGGGCACCCCAGCAGCTGAAGCCTCCTGCAGGGACAGGGCCAGTGCTGCCTGCAACATGGCCTCCTCGTCCTCTAGGCTCCCAGGGACCAACAGGTCAGGTGGCCTTGCTGCCGCTGCTGCTCCCCCTGCTCCAGCTGCTCGTGAGTTTCCAAGCCCTCCAGGTGCAGGGGACGGTGTAGCAGCGCTGCTGCCGCTGCTGCCATAGCTGAGGGGCAGCATGGGGGCAGGGATGGTGCCCGGTGTGCGTGACCCAAGGTACACTGCACGTGAGCCTGGATGTGCCTGGGCTCCAGCCAACCCTGCGATTCCTGCCCCTCCCCCTGTTTGTGCACTTGCTGCTGGTGGGCTTGATGCCTCTAAGCCCCGTGATGCTGCCAGCCCCCCTGCAGCCGCTGCGCCTGCACCACCTGTGCCACCTGCACTCGCCCCCTGCGGCTGGGCCCCTGCAGCCGCCCTGCCAGTGCCTTGCGTGTCCGCCCCAGCTGCCGCAGATGCAGCAGCGGCTGCTGCAGATTCTTGAAGGGACAGCTGGATGGCTGCCAACAGCTCAGGGTCCGCGTCCTCATCAAACAGCTCCTCTCCATCCTCCCCCTCATCCCCCATCCCCCACAGGCACCCTGCAGGGTTGCTGCCGTCGCCCGCTGCGCCCACGCTCGCACTGCGCACAAATGTTTGCAGCGGTGGGAATTGGAGACCGTGTCATTGTCCAGGCTGTGCACAGATATGCGACTGTGCGCCGAGTTTCGCGACAACTCGTTCATGCTGGCTCATTCAGGCACAGATGTGTGGAATCAGGCACCAGAGAAACATCGGCACTGCATTCCACACCATGGTGCCAGGCATGCAGCAGCTGCTTTTCAGGGCAACTCAAGATGAACATTCATCACCGGGGAACTGAGCCTCTGCCTGGGAGTCTGTACGGTAGTGTCAAGCGGTGCCCCCACTCACTTGGTAGACACCGGCAGGCCTGTGCCGGAGGCAGTCGGTGCAGCCAGTGATCCCATGCGCCACGGCACACCAGTGGCACCCCTCTCATGGTGCTCTGCATGGCCTGTGATGCCCAGCTCCTCCTGTGTTGCCGCCCAAGACATACATAAGTGCATGAGGATGGACACAACAGAGGATGAGCATAGACCAGTGGTCTTGCAGAGCATACGGCATGCTCAGTGTACACATACGGACGCAGCACCGATTGAAGGTACAGACAACCACACGCCCTGTGTACTCATGCCGTGGTGCACCTGCGCATTGGTGCCACTGCCAGGGAGTGCCGCAGGGCCGCCGGACCGCACAGCTGCACCATACACGCGCATCACCTGCAGACGGTTCAGTTTATTAGTTGGCCTGATGGTGAGAGATGGCTTGGACGGTGCCATGCAGGGCACATACCGCCAAACAGCGGGCAGCACAGCAGCTACCGTACACGTACAGCTACAGCTGGGCAACAAGCAGCTGTAGTAACTTTTCACAGGGGCATGATTGCATCAAGCCTGAGTCCGCACAACACGGATGCTCAACAAAGGCAGTGCGCATCATGCTGTACAACCAGGCTCACCTCGCTGTTCAGTGGGTTACCCCCAAGAAGCATCGTATCCAGCTGCAGTGTGTTGTGGAAGAAGATGGCGGCTGAGTTGTAAAAGAACGAGGGGCGGCGCGAGTTGTGGTCGCCGTCAAACCTGCGCAGCCGTGCAGCGTCATCAACACAGTGCTCGTGCGCACAGTTAAGCATGCACGCGTTGGGCATGCACATGCCGTGATCATCACGACAGGGAGGGGGGACACAGGGTTAAAAAGGAGAACATGGAGCTAAGCAACAGAACAGGTCGCTCCTGACAAAGCAGGCTCCACATGCACACACTCAACATGCAGCCATACTAACAGCTCACTTGATGAAGTTTTTGTCCCCCGCGTACACAGCATGTAGACGCTCAGAGTGGTGGATGCGGATAAAAGAGTCCTGCCCGTGCAGCAGTAGCACGCAATAGAGCAGAACAGGAGCAGAGCCAATAGAAATTACCAGGATTCAGCCGTTGAAAGCTTCAGGCCAGACACCCATCAGCATTGCCGCATGGGATAAACGGTGAGCGCAGGCACGCACCTGGTGCGCATGACCAAAGAGCGCAGGGATGAAGGATGAGGGCACCACGTCGATTGGGCACACCTGCAGCACCAGGGCAGCAAGGATGTGGACATGCCACTATGAACGTGGTACACAACATACAGCACACAACATACAGGGCATATAAGCACTAGGCATTCAAGGCATAGACTGCCAACTAGAAGGCCCTGATGTGCACGGCGCTGACATGCCAAGTAGCATCTCAGACCTCTTCAAGCACCAGTCCACACATACCAAACACTGTGCATAAGTGCAGCCGATGACAAGGATCACGCACCTGTGCAATGTCAAACTCCGCACGCTTGCGCACTGAGCGCTTCATGGCCGCCAGTGCCACCTGAAACGTGTGCGCAACAAGACGTTACAGTGCATGCAACACAGTGGAAGCAGCCAGCCATCGTCATGTGTAACTGCGGGTACTTGCTCCCATCCTTGATGTGCAGGGTAACAGCTGGGTGACTGCTCCGTGGGACAGGCCATGCCGCTTACTCCGCAGTAGCACTGCTCTTGGCTGGTAGTCCTGACATGTTCTTTTGTGTATGCTACACTGCGGTGTGCTATTATGCTAACACCGCGTGCACCTTGTGGCTCACTTCAAGTGTGCTTCTCTGATTTTTGCCTTGTACTGCCAGGCCCTGCACATGCAACCTGCCTTGGTGAGCGCCTTTGGGATGGGCAGCTTCTGGTCCTCCACAATCTCCAGCATCAGGTCCGTGAGGCGTGAGAACGGCGAGTCCAGCACCTGGGGCCACGGCAGCAGCACATGCGTCACACGTATGTGTGCTGCATGCGTGCACTTGCATGGATTGGGTGCATGAACGCCTGCTATGAAAAAAGCTCACCAATGTATGGGATACAGTTGTACAAACAATGTACGTGCACGAAGAACAGTAAGGAGGAGTGTCGAGAATCCAGGAGGAAGAAGGGCCGGGCAGCGAGATTGTTGCATTCATAGAACTTAAACCAAGAGATAGGCTATGGCCAGCAGCACAGCCCGGAGCGCCCCCCCCCCCCCTGGCAGATGCAGGATGGCATGATGTGCGTTCAGCCAAGGCCACCCAGTCCACACACATGTGACATCAACCTGCCTGCTGCAGGCCTGCACTTACTACGCCAGCAATGGAAGGGTCACGTGCAGAGTACAGCAGCGCTGTGACAGCACCCATGGAGCGGCCCCACAGCCCCAAGGTGGATGCCTGGCCTGTCACATAGCACAGTGGATAGCACACGGAAGAAACCATTTGTATACATGTGGTGCACAATGGTTACGCTCGCACTTGGCACTGTGTGGCAGCCAAGCACCACTCCTGGTCCTGAAGCCTTCATGATACATGTACTGACATGTTGACGTGGTCTTGACACTGGGTTTTGAATAGTACCATCCCAACGGCAACCCATACAAGACTGCTGATGTTCCTGTTCCACCAGAGTACAGCTGCTCCAAGCTTTCTTTCAGCCACACCTGTCGAACGCAGGTGCTGGACAGCTACCTCCACATCCTCCACCTCGTGCGCACCCAGGGTGACATACTTGCCATCTGACAACCCACTACCCTGTACGTAGCGCAGCGGGCACATAAGCCAGTTGCATGGACACACCGCAAACGGGCAGCAGTCATGATGACAGGTAAGGCAGGAGCGTCACGATTGCATTGCCATATGACCGTGACCTGCCCTGCCAGCTTGGTGCTTGTGCTTGCTCCAAGGAGCTACACAAACACATGTCAAGAAATTGCGACTGCAAGGCCCAGCAAACACGACAAGTGCCCCCGTTACTCCATGGCCATCAGCGTCATGGGGCCATAGCTGGTATGTCCTGTGTGAGTTGATGACTGTACTGGACAACACACCGCAAAGTCAACCGTGAAGACTGACACGCCAAGGGGGATGAGCACATACAGCGCTTCTTCAGCATCTCGCCGGCTGCCGCTGTTGCAGTGGCAGTAGATGACGCATGGAAGCTTCCCATCCACACCTTTCACGCCTGGGTTCAGTGCACAGGGCCATATGCACAGATGTGCCAACGCTGCAGCGTGCAAGGCACGGCATGGTGATATGCACAACCAGAGCATCGACAGTGCCTGCCACATTGATTGACATCCTACAACCCGTATGCTGCAAAGTTTTCACCTACCTTCAGGAATGAAGTGGCTGCACTGTAGCTTTAGGCCTTTCTTGTTGGTCTGCGCGAAAACGCCCAACGTTATCATGAGTATACACCTTGGCAAGACACAGTGTATCAGCTCCCAACAGTGTATCAAGAACATGCATGTCAGGTTGCAGGCTCATGTAGGATCCAGCACATTGCATGGTATAACATACATGTGCATGTTCCAACCTGTCACATGCCAAAACCCCAACTGACCCACCAACGTCAAATCCACACGTCTAGCGCTGAACTTCGTGATATGGAAGCGCCCCTGCTCACCGCCAACCAAGTCCTCTGCAGCAACACAGTGATTATTAGCACAGAAGCTGAGAAGAAGAGGGGCTGGATCACCAATGATTGCAACCACGACACCTACCAACTGAGTACGAGTCCCTGTAAGGCAAACGGTGACAACCCTCGTTCAGCAGATCAAAGGTAAAGCAGTTAGGGAGAGAAGGCGACCAATTACTTGACATGAAGCCCATTTGCCTACCGTGGTGGCCTGCAAATACAATCGACAAGCTGGTCCCAAAGCTGCCCCAACGAGGTCATGATGACAGTCCGGGCTAAGTACGGGTTGTGCTAATTGCTCATCTGCACAGTCTGGTGTGCTTAGCAATACAAATAACAGCAGCAATGTGGATGTATCCTGAGCATCTCAAACACATAGCAAATGAAGCTTATTCGTATGCACTTGTTATTGTATCGTATCGTGTTTCCAAAAGCTGGGCGTCACTGAATCACTCTGTCCAAAATCTGGGCGCCACTGAAGCGGCTGCCAGAGCGTGAAGGGAGAAGGGAAGAGATATGTCACAGCTGCTTAGATCCACGCGCTATGTGTGCCCTCCGTGCCAGGCCAAGGGGCCCAAGGTGATTTATGCAGTCCTGATAAAACGATAAATGTTGTGTCTTGTGCTACTCACCTTGATGACTTTCAATTCAGGTCAATGAGCGTGGCAAGATATCTTCACGCCCTGGGCCTCCTAGCCCAAAAGAAATGAAGAAACGCATGGAGCAGGCACGAAAGGAGGCAACAGAGACGCAGTCGCCAGCGGATCCACAACCTGGATCCACAGAATTGACGTCAGCAGTAGCAGGGTCCGAAGCATCGACGTCGCAACCACCATCCCCACCTCGGCCAGCTTATAACGTGCAGAGCACAGCAACTACTCCTCAGGTATACTGGTGCATGGTCACCATGCCTGCATGATGCGGTTCAGCGGCTTCACCAACCAGATGCGAAGCCTGCAGAATTCAAGCTGCACCCAGTAAGATCATCAGTTCAGACTCTGTGCTGCAATGCATGTGCTTTTGGCACATTCAGGTCGTGGTGGACCGCATTTTTGCGCGCATGGTGACATGCGCGGGGTTGCCAATCGCGTTGGTGGGTGGTAGCACAAGTGCAGGGCGTGGATGGTGACCACATGTGGATGCATGGGTGTTCGGGTTTGTGCCTTGTCTTCTAGAGGTTCCAGCAGCTGTGCGTACCTCCACGTAAACTACCTGGCTGCCTGACCCGGTGCAATGCAACGCAGGGCATTGTGCTGCTCGTACTGTTTGCTGCACTAAAAAAGCAGTATGGTGATGATTTCCCTGGTGCGTGCGGTTGGCCACTGAAAACAAGGCACTGTGTGCATATTGTGGGCTGCCAGTGTCTTGGTGTGTGTCTCTGACTCATAGCATTGTGCATTTTTTTCAATTTGCTTACACGTGTGCTGCTGCGCAATACACTGCCTTGGCAACTGCGCGTTGGCAACTGTGTGCAGTGTGGCCTGCGTACGTTTCAAATGCTATCACTTTTGCTGGCGGCCTCTTTGGTGGGTACTGACCATCTGCATGGGAAGCACTAGTCTTTACTCCCAAGTTCAGTGCCATAAAGACAACGTGCAGCCGACTACTGTTACTTGTCAGCCTGCTTTGTCAGTTGCACATGAAAGAAGCAACCACCCCCTCTTTATATTTCACAAACCATAACCTTGTCCTGGCTGTTGAACACTGCATGTACAACTGCTCCTGCTGCAGGCATCACGTATGGTGCACTCTCTGCAAGCTGGGATCCCACACGCGAGGGCAGCCTGCTTGGCTGGACAGAGTTCCAGGCCAATCTGCCGATCTTCCTCAACCGTGGCAAGCAGCAGCAGTAAGCTAACAGGAGTGCAGCTGCTGTTTGGTATGCAGTGGGGTAGTAACATAGGCGCAAGTAAGGTCAAGGCATGGGCTTGCAGCTCAGGTACACAGCTCTATAAGCTTTGATGTTGCTGCATGACACTTGTCTGACTTGCAGTATGCCCAAAGGAGGATGAATGGACATGGCTTAGAGAGGAAGGCATGAGGAACATTATTTCCTTCTGGCCGGATTATAATATGATAGAAACAATGGTGCTGTCAGCAAAGCTTCTGCGTGCGCGTGTAAGCATGCACTGCTTCGTGTACTGCTGTCTGGTCGGCAGTGAGATCCTGGCAAGGCATGTTCCATCCAAGTCGCATAGAGAGCGTTTAATGCACATTGTGCACGGTGCAAGAAATCCGAATGGTCAAAGTTTGAAAACCCGCAGGACAGCCGTGGGCTGTCAAGGTTCCTAGCAGTGACACAGCCCAACAAGCATCAGTAATAAGAGCACATGGAGGCGGCATCGTCAAAAGGCCAAGGTTCGTGTTTTGTTGCAATTAATGCTGAAAATGAAGGGAGCAAACAATCATTCACCGACGAAACCACTCTTCTTGCCACTGCAGAGGTGAATCGACCAAAGGCCCGCGAGGTGAATTTGTCAATTCCATGCTGCAATTGCATGATGCATGGTAACCATCATGGTGACCGAGTGCTGTGGCTTACTCCTGCTGCTGTGCTGCACTGTGCAGGTTCCTTCACGGTTCATGCAGATTGGAACCATGCAGCATGCAGCAGACACAGAGTTGCATTCGCGTGACCAGGAGCACCAGCAAGGCTTGCACACTGGCTCCGGCTTATTCCCTGCCTCAGGCAAGCTTGGGAGCAGCTTCTTAGGTGGTCTGCGCCGCACCTCTAAGCCGCACCCACCAGGCAATGGGTTTGGCAGTGATGCTGCAGACGTCACACAGCATGGCCGTGCGGACAGCATTGAGATGGCTGCAGGCCCAGCTGGGGTGGTTGCAGCAGGTGTGCTATCAAAGCCCCGCTCACCCTCAACTTATTCTGGCCAGCACATAGCGCGCATGCAGCACATAGCGGCCAACCAATCACCCCGCACGTCAGGGGCGGGCAATGCTGGCAGCCCTGAGGGTGCTAAGGCATCGCCCATGGCCATCTCCCCCCAGATCCCTGAAAAAGCAGCTGATGAAACACAGGTACAGGTCAGCCGTGAAGATTTTGCAGGCCTGGCGCCCATTCGGATGCAGCCTCTAGGGCGGCCGGAAGTGCCTCCGCTGCAGCTGGGGAGTGTGGCTCTTGCCAGTGGCGCGCAGAGTGCACGTGCTGTGCGCAGTGCAGGAGGGGCAGAGGAAGCAGGGGCAGCAACACTCCAGAGGAGGGCTTCTCTTGCTGAGGGCCCAAACTCATTAAGTGCAGGCGGTGCAGGCATGAGTGCGCAGAGTGCGCGCATGCCAGGTGATGCTTGGCGGCGTTTGTCACATGACAATTCAGCGTCAGCGGGCAATGGCACAGGTGGGCGAACTCTACCAGAAGTGTCAGCAGCAGATCGCAGGGAGCTACTGAGGCAGTACCAGGCACAGAAACAGCAGCGGCAGCAGCAGGCCGGTGGTGGCATGGAGGCCCCAGGCATGCCCCGGACAGGGCGGCTGAGCCTTGGTGGCATCATGCCAGCTGCATTTGCAAAACCGCCGATGCCAGCTGGTGCTGGCCGTGCACCCATCCCACGGCACCCCACACACATGCCCAAGCCCATCGCAACCGCAATTGTGGCACACGCTGCAGCTACGCCGCTGCCTGACGCCGGTAGTGAGGCAGGTGAAGCAGGCCTGGCGAGCCCTGAGCCAAGGCCTCGGCCTCCGGCAGGACCATGGACTGATGGCAGTGGAGCTGCTGCCACTGGAAAACCTAGCCTGGTAATGCTTAGCTTTTGCAGACTTGTTCCTTGCCTTGTTGCGCAAACGGGGATGTGTTGAGGTTTGTGCTGCAGCATGCCATTAAGCTCTGCCTGCCGCTGGCACCTGAGGGTGCGGGGTCATTGTGCACAGCTGCAGTTTCTGTCCAGACCTTCGCTGAATGCTTGATGTGCATACCTGCACCTGCAGCCACCTAGTGCATCAGGCCTGCCTGTGGACCGACGCCACAGTCTGAGCAGTGCGGTGTCCAACAACAGTGTGGGGGGCAGTGCCGGCTCAGCAGGGGGTTTGAAGGTCAACACACCACGGTTGTCGCTGGCAGGTGCGTTGTTGCTGTGGGTGCTGGGGTAATGCACACACGTCGATCCAGATAGGTGATTTGGATCAAGAGCATGCTGGATGCTGTAGGACCATGCTGAGCACGCCCCAACTTGCGCTGTTAACAAACTGGTGCGTGTCGTTGCTCGTGACCAAGTGTAATTGCTGGTGCCTTTCTAATCAGAGTCTGTGCCTTGACAATGCAGGAATGCAAGGGACAGGCGCAGCGGCCGACGTGCGTGCTGAGCTGAAAGCCCTCAGGCTGGCTGAGCTGCAGTGGCGCGTGCTGAACGCCAAGGTGGCACAAGCCATGCGTGTGCGGCAGGAGAAGAGTGAGCGCGCCCTGGCAGCTGCTTCGCTGGCGGTTGCGCAGCTGCACGCGGCAGTGGCAGTGGGGCAGGCGCTGAGCAACCGGAGTACAGAGCAGCAGCGAGCGCAGCGCATGGCAGACGCTGTGCAGCCAGCGTTGGGGACATGGGAGCGTGTGCAGGTATGTGCATGCTTTGCCCTGGCTCCTGTCTCGAGCAACAAAATATGCCCGAGGTTGGGCTCTGCATGCCCTGCAGCATACTGCACATGGACAGTTTGAACCGTTGTACTGGCTGCAGTAAAAGCTATGGACCGGGTCGTACGAGCGTGCTAACCTAGTGCTGCGTCAATAACATGACCTGCAGGCTGAGCTGTGTGAGCAACTGGAAGCCCTGTCACAGGCACTGCAGCACTCACTCACAGCTGTGCCGCTGGTTGGCGGTGCGTGTTGTGGTGGACCCACTGTGCTGGACATGAGCCAGCTGCAGGACGCGATGGACAGGTGCGGGGAGCTGGACCAAGCAGCAGACTAAGGCGTGCCAAATGGTTGAGGCCTTGACCCGTGTGTGTCTGGGGGCTGGACATGTGCGAGGACGTAAGCATTACGAGCTTTGGCTGGGCCACTTAGGAAATGTACAACACCTGCTGCTCCTTTGGCATCGAGCACCCTGCCGAACTGCAGCCAGTGAGCCAAATTTGTGCGCGCGCCAACACCCGCCACGTCGACCCACCTCACCACCACATTGCAGGGGCATGTATGTGCTGCAATCGCTGGACGCCGCCTTGCAGCCGCTGTTCCGTGGCCTGTCTCCATCCCCATCCATTAATAATCCTGGCGCTGATGCGACAGCTGCAGCTGCAGCAGGGGGTGGTGTGCTGGCAGAGCTGCCAGCGGGGCTCATACAACTACCAACTGCCCAAACCCTGACAGAGCTTGTCAGCACAGTGGGGCAAGAGGTACGTGCAAGAGGGTGGTGCCATCGCGCTTGTTGTGCACCCGTAGGCAGCGGATTGAGTTGTTGGGCTCAAAAGTCCTGGCGACACCTGGTAGAGGATATGTTGTGGTGATCTCTCAATCATTAATCCTGCAACATCCACAAAAACACTTGTCCCTTGTGTGTTTGTTTGTGTAGTGGCTGATACTGCAGCCGGCACGTTGCCACCTGAAGTCGCTAACAATTAGCTGGGTGCGTTGTGCTGGTGCAGGTGCAGCTGCTGGGCGAAGTGCTGGCACAGATGAAGGCACTTCAAGCGCGGCAGCTGATGCTGGACAGCCATGTGGTGCAGCTTGTGCAGATGCGGCGGGAAGGCATGATGTAGCAAGTGCCTTGTGTTTTATCACAGTCATGGCCATTCATGTGACATCAATTTGTTCACTCACCCGAGCCGTTTACATGTTCAACACACCGAGCCAGCCAGGCAGGGGGCGCCGAGATGTGGCTACAGCAAGTATTAGCAGTAGAAAGTTTGTACTTAAAGTGCTAGAACATGCTACATAAACAAGTGCCATCATGCATGGCTTGTCCGGAAGGTGACCAGCGCCCAACCTGTTATAAAAACTTAGTTTGTGTGCAGTCTGGCGTGTCCAACACGGAATTGCCACTCCGTTGGCCCACCAAAACCCAGCAAGAGCAACAGCACAACACAGGAGGCAACTCCCATACAACAGGCTAGTGTGCACTGTGCCTGCTGGTGATACAGCACACACCCAGCTCCTGATAATTCAAACTTACTTGAACTGCACACATCAGCTGACAACCGCACGCGATTCTGTGCGCACCTGATAAAGGGCACATCTAGGAAAATTTATACCGTAGTTGTGAGACCTTGAAAGGTGCATGATGCCTCCCAAAATGGCCTCCATGCAGTCTTGTGCTCACATCAAACAATTCGCAATGTCCAAATTCTCAGGTGGAATGCTTAGAGTTGCACAACATGAGGAACGGACAATGGGGACAGATGGGCACCCAAAGCCCAGCAATGTGTGATGCATACAACACAATACAGCACATCCTGCGCACCCAACTGTGCCCTCTAGTTAGCATTTATCGCCAGACTTGGCCCAACCAACTAAGCTTCCATTTTATCACTACCTAAGAGCCTAGAAATCTGCTGCAACTACTGCACGTGCTTCAAGTGCTTCATATTCTGAAGCCGCAGAGAGGTGCACGGCAGAAGGGGCACAGCGCAGGCTTTGCGGCTACACCCTCGCACAATGTGCCGACACACTTCATGCACAAATGATGAGTGCAAGGCCGCAGCTGCACCAGCTGCAGCTGGCGCCTGTCTGCAGTTGCCCCAACTTCCTCAAGGCACACACCGCAGGTGGGGTTCTCCATGAGATGGCTGTCGGCATGCCTTTCAGCGCAGATCTCTGCACTGCTTGAGCCATTGCTGCACACAGGAGCACTACTGCCGCAACCAGATCCGGCATTCAGAGCGTCCCCGGCTGTTGTGCTTCCAGTGGTGTTGCTGCTAGCCTGGCCCGCAGACACGCTGTCAGCAGCTGTCGCAGCGGTTGCGGCGGCCTGGAGAGATGCCAGCAGGGCGGTCTTCAAAGCCTTAGCCGCTATGCGCGCCAGAGGAGCTACGGGGCCAGCGCAGTTATCCCAGGGGAATCCCAGGAACAGAGGGTGACCAGGGCGCAGGGCCAGAGACACTCGGTAGTGGCCAATCATGTGAGCTACCTGCAGCCGACAAACCGTGCAACAGGCACCAACATTTGTGCAATTGGTGAACAAATGCACCTTGCACATGTAGCAGGGCAAGCAGGCCCACGCAAAACAAACCAGGCATATCATGAAAGTGCACATTGTGGCAACCTACCTGGTCTGGGCGTAGGCCTGCACGGTTAACCAAGGTGCGGGGGTCCACCAGTGCCCGCATCTCCACCGCATGACGCAGGATCGTGAGCGCTACCAGCATATGGCCGCGTGCTGTATATGGCAGTGTGAGGTGCACGCATGCAGCAGTGACAGGATGTCAGTACAGTTGCATGCATATGTCAGCATCAACCCTGCTGAGGTCCACTGCTATTTCAGCAAAGGCAGCGCGCACCTGCTGCTAAGTGAAGGGGTGTGGCGCCTTGGTGAGATGCCATCCAGGCAAACCGGCCTGCTGGGCGAACGCCTGCCGTCATGTCTGCCCCATGCTCCAGCAGCAGCTTCACGATCTCTGCATGGCCTGCATCTGCGGCATAATGCAATGCGCTGGCACCGCCCCGGCTGATCATGAGCACCAACTGGGTGGGCCCCTGTGCTGCCTCGTCTTCCTGCGATGTTGCAGAACGAGTGCCTGCGGCCACTGCTGAGGCTGCAGATGGTGAGACTGGTGCAGCCTGCCCAGCGGCAGGGCGTGCAATGCCCTGTTGATCGCTGGCATGTGCATTGAGCAGGAAGGAGCAGCACTCAAAGTACCCAAAGCGGGCCGCATAGTGCAGGGCAGTGCAACCTTCGGTCTTCTCCGCCAAATCCAGACGTGCCCCATGCTTGACAAGGGCCAGCACAAGATCAGAGTGGCCTGACATGGATGCAAGCATTACAGGTGTTTGGCCCTGTGCATTGACCGCATTGAGTAGCGCCTGCTGAGATAGCTGCATACTGGTGCAGTCACGCGAAGCCACAGCTTTTTGCAGTCCTGCAAAATTGTGCCACTGCCTGCCCAGCCGCAGGATGCAGGCCAGGGTCCTGCGTGAATACTGCCAGCCTGACAATGAATGGCCTGGCACACACAGTCTGCTGCTGGTCCTGCAGTGATCACTGCTGCTTGGCCCACTGCCTGAAGCTGCATCTGGCTCAGGACAGCCAGAGCACCGTGCTAATTGAAGCTCTGCTGCCAGCTGTAGCACGGCCACCAACAGGGCTGTCTTGCCTTGCTTGGCGATGAGGTGGAGCAGTGTGTTGCCTGCAGATGTGGATCGGTGTGTCCTGATGACTGACAGATGCCCCAGTGCCTTTGTATGGGATACACACAGGCAAAAGGTCTTCTGCACATAGAGCGCTGGCTTGCAAACAATAGCAGTGCATGCAAAGGCAGTGCATCTCCCGTCGGCTGCCCGCAGCTGAAGCATGGTATGTGCATGAAGCTGCAGCAGGTCAAGACATGACCCACCTCCTGGAAAGCAGTGATTCGAAAGGAGCAGCGGGCGCTGCCGAAGCAATGCACACAATGCTTGAACATCGCCACGCTCGACCTGTCAAGCGTGTTCGGGAACTTGGGTGGTTTCGATCTACACTTGTCATCTGGGGTATACACATCTGGGGCATACATGGCAAGCTTCAACCACGCACTCCAAGGCCCTATGCTGACAGGTGCCTCGTTGCCAGGAAAGATCCCAACTGCAAAGGTCAGAGCGCGACCCGCACCATTCGCTTCAACATCCGTGGGGGCCCCACAAGATGCAGACAAAGCTGTTGGACCGCACTCTGGGCCATGGCGCCCTTGGCCCCGAAACCACTCTGTAGTAGCGGTTCCAAGGGATCAAGAGCTGATATGAAGAGGAGCAATGCTGCCTTTTAACACCAGGACATAAAGGCAGGAAGATGCTGTTTGTATTGCCGAGATACATGCAATCACAGGTCGGAGCCTTGGCATTGCGGCTTAGCAACGGCCTGCACGTAAGCTTGAACACCGCGTTACAACAAAAGCATCATGCGGCGGCTGGGGGGGGTCAGCATGGAATCGTCCTGCTTGCCATGAAGGCACATTTATAAGCACACTCACAGCTGTGGGCTGCAGCCAGCTAGCATGTGCTTGATGATCTCGCACTTGTGTAGCCCTGGAAGAGCGGCCTGAAGAGCTCGCTTCTCAGTGTTCTTCACATTCACGTGAAGCAATGAAAGCTGGGACAGGCGCATCAGCGCAGTCAGCGGGGCCAGTGAGATGCGCTGTGGGGTGAAAAAGCCGCGGAAGTCTAATGTCAGGCGGCGCAGCTGCGTGAGAGATGCCAGCTGAGGCATGGGAAGGTCTGTTGTCATACTGCAGGCACAGGGTGTTGTTCAAATGTGTGTTGAAGAAGCACAGCCCTTTTCAGGCTTCCTTTCAAGCTGGTAATGTAGCAGCGCATGCACATCTTCTTAGTAGCCAAAGGGACAGAGCTTGCACGGTCAAGCTGGCCAGCAAGGTAGAGTCAACACAAAGTGTATGCGGCTGCCAATAAAACTGCCACAGCATCCAATATAGTATCGTACACAAAGCGCACCGTGGGGGTCCGACCGCCTCTGCCGACGACTGATCAGGCCATGGCACACTGTAGATCATCAGATCAGAGAGGTGCGGCAGCTTGCGCAGGTGCGGTACAAAGTCTGCGGCCTCAGCTAACGGTGGAGGCTCCAGCATGCTGAGATCTTCTAGCTGCGTGAGTGCTGTGATAGGTTTGATGCCTGCTGCGCAAGTCAGCATCAGGATATTCAGCTTGGTCAGCCGCTTTAGAGCTGACAGTGGCTGCATCGTGGAAACAAGCGCCCAGTCCTTTGGATGGCCCATGAAGGACAGGTCCTGCAGGTTTTTCAGGGATGTTAACGGCTGCAAGCTGTCTGCTGGTGGATAGACCTGAGCCCCACTCACATGCAGCTGCTCCAGAGCTGTAAGACCTGCCACATGAGCCAGTGGCACACCACTCTCAGTCGCCATCAGGCTGCGCAGGTTGGCCAGTGCTGGTGCCCAGTGCTGAGTCCCTGACAGGGAGGTGCCACACTCAAACCGCAGCTCTGTCAGCTTGGCCAGACGTGACAAGCCACTCACATCCAGTGAGCTGCTGGCGCAGCGACAGGGGTCAGGTGCACAGTCCACGACAATTAGCGACACAAGGTTGGTGAAGGAGCCCAGCTTCTGGCTGATGTCTGCTGGAGTCAGCATGATGGGCACATCGCCAGGCGTGAAAAGGCACAGCTCGCGCAGCTGTGTAAGGTGCAGCAATGGCTGAAAATGGCGGAGGTCAGGGACCGAGTCAATCGTGAGCTTGGACAAGTTGGTCATACAGGACAGGTGTGGGATGCCTTGCCGATGACACACATGCAGCTTGGTCAGGCTGGCATGCAGGACAGTGATGGGGCTGAGGTCCAGGACGTAAGATTGCTGAAGGTTCAGGTCCTGCAGGCTGTCCAGGGCTGTGAGGGGTGAGATGTCAGAGACTGGCACTCTGCTCAGATCCAGGGATGTGAGTGAGCGTGGCACCAGGTGCTCCAAGTTCTTGACGTAGGTGCCCTGAAGTACGAAACACGCCCATTGCATCAACAGAGCACTGTATCATCTATCAGCTATTTTGGGCGCTGGTCATGCTCAGGTGAAGGACACTTCAATGCTGTGGCCAACAGAAGTACCGTTGCTGTCACAAGCCAGCGACCTGAGTACCATTCGCAGATTGCCCACATACCGCATGCAGAGTCTCACCTGCAGGCTCAGGCTCCTCAGGTTTGTCAGTGCCGAGAGCTTCTGGACAGTCTGGTGTTCGTTTGAACCGTCAGCCAGTGACAGACGTGTGAGCCGGGTGAGGACAGAGACTGACTCAGCCTCGTTTGGCCCCAGCGGCCCATTCATGTCCACGTGGATCAGTTGTGTGAACAGCGGGATCCAGGTCATGTCATCCTGTAGCCAGGCCATGGTAAGGGTGGATGCCAGTTTGTGGGCAGCTGAGCCAACACTTAAAATCTGTGTTCGAATCATGATCAACAGGCAAGTAGGCCAACAGCAAACCATGCCGTGGATTGTCCTGCATTGTATGTCGGGAAAGTCTGTTGTGAAGCAAATCAGCATGGCACGAAGGTACAGGTGCAGGTGCAGTCACGCTCTGGTGGACTTCATGCGGCTACAGTGCACAGAAGCATGCTGGCAGACTGTTGTCGTAGCACTGGCCTGTACAAACCACACCCCACACCTGTGTTCTGAGGTTTCTGATGCTCGTCAAGGAAGTAAGCACAGAGAGTGCCTTAATGTCATCAAGGTGTACTAATGTCTCCCCCAGCTCCAGGTTCTCCAGACCAGTGAGAAAATTGAGGGGCTTGATGGACGCTCTGTGGCGTGCGTCGCCTCGAATATGGGATAGGAACACAGTTGTGAGCTTGGGCAACTTGGGGGCCAGGCGTGGCAGCAGCGCCAGTGCCGGCTCACCACACAAACGCATGGCTGTGCAGCCACTGTCATGAAGCTCACGCAGTACTCTGCAGGTGCCTCGAAGCGGGCCAGTCCGACTGAAGCGCAACTGCTCAACAATGTCATGCAACACGTGCTCAGGCAGCTGCAGCAGGGGCGAGCCTGCGTGAGGAGGTTCAACTGCCTGGCAGCTGGTCAAGCTGAGAGTTGCCACTGCCTCTGAGGCCGATGCAGTAGGCATTGCAGCCGCAGGTGCAGGTGCCTGCAACACGGAGCAGAACCAACATGCAAAAACCATGCATGAACATGCATGGGCATGCACAACACCCAGCAGGATTGCGGTTGATATGCGATTGTTCTCCGTGTCAAGCAAGATGATACTCATGTCGACTGGGAACATGAACTGTGTCGTGCGAGGAAAGGCACCACGCTCATCATGTCACAGCATCGTCCGAGCATAATCCACGGACCTGAGCTTGTGGTGGGCCATCTCGCTTGCGTGGTTTTGGGTGGTCAAAAAACCCTCGTCGCATGTCCAAGTGCTCCGCGAGTGTCAATGCTTCACATAAATGCGCGTGTCAAACACTCTTCAATTCACATTGTTGCTATCACGTGCTTGGCCACATTGATGTTAAGATCATTACCCATCACATAACCAGCCTCATGATAATACATTGTTGCAATCTTTGACTGCACTAGAAAGCCGAAGATCAAGGCCTCCAGGCAACGGATCCGATTTTTGCAGTTGAACTGGGCATTATGCAAGCTAGCAGCATACGCTTACACATTGGGGCAGTTGCCCGCGTTGACGTAGCTTAGGCGTTGTGGTGCAGGACGCCCTCAAGCCAGTGCACCCATACTTTGTACGTGGCGGACAACGGTACCCTGACAGTGGCGCATGCGACACATCATGCAAGCAGTGCACAGCAGCGCAACAATGGTACCGTAATGCTATGGGCGTATACTGCATGCTAAAACTGGACAATTGTAATAAGAACGGCACCACAACCACCACAACACGTGCACAAGCAAGCATGGGGAGGAAACACATCCATTCTGGACGTAGGAAAGGAAGGAACAGACTATTGTTCAAAAGTCGCATGCATGCTGTTCATGCATGCCCAGTCTTGTTGGCGCAGCGGCAATGTGCTCAAAAAGATAGTAGGATGGCGGCCGTGCTGGGGCTGGAGGTGCGCCTGGCGTGCACTCTGCTCACCTCCATGCAGCTAGGCTGCTCGTACCAGGCCGCAGCCGTCATTGCTTGATGGTTTTCAAATGATCATGCCAGGGGTGCATGTGGTGGGTAGCTAAGCTTCGCTTGGTACTGCACTACTGCTGTGGCACTGCCACAGACCCTGCGGCTCCCCTCAACATCACTCACCTCACTTCCCGCCTGCCATCATTAAGCCTTGGAGGTGAGTTGTCAAGTTCAGGAGGCGATGTCAGTGCTCTTACGTACCCCTCTGGCTCCCTGCAAGTACTACAGGGCCATACACGGGTCCCCCGTGCAACTGGAGGCTTGAGCGGCGTGCACATCACGGCGCGTTGGGAGCAGCAGTGCAGCGGTGGATGGCAATGCCAGCAGCAACGTCGAAGGCAGCGCCAGCCACAGCAGGTCGCCCGCAACCCTGCATGTGTGGGCCAACTGCCAATTGCCGCCAACTGCCGCTGTTCTGGTGTGCGCCAACTGCCGCCAACTGCCGCCGGCCTGGGCCAACTGCCAAATGCCAGCCAACTGCCGCTGTTCTGCATTGTGTGCGGCAACGCGACCGGAGAGTACACCAGCAACTATTTATGGGCGACATTGGGCAGCTGGCGGATCACTGCACGCGAAATGTGTGTACATGAGGGTGCGGCTCTGCTGCTCTACTGCAGTTCCAGCGGTGCAGGCAGTATCCCTGCAGCACACCACACCTGTGGTTTGTGGAGGTGAGGCAGGTGGCTGCTGAGTGGTGGAGCTGATGCAGTTGCTTGAGGAAGCCATTCCTGCAGCCAGCAGGTGTGGCAGACCCTGCGGTGTGCTGCATTGATTACAAACTTTGCAAGCAGGCTGGGTTCCATCATCGGTATCGCTCAGGTGCGTGCTGTATGCAGGGCGCCCTTAAGCCAGTGCGCTCATGTCCTGCACAAGGCGGCCCACTATAGGAGCGGTGCCGCATGTGGCACATAATGCAAGCAGCGCCACAGTGGCAGCAACAATGGTTTGACATGAGTAAAAGAGCAGCGTGATAATGCTATGAGCCAAGGACTAGCCATAAGCAGCGTTTTGCAACCGGGCACTCATAAGATCAGCAGCACCGTAACAAAAAGGCATGGACATGGAAAAAAAGACAAATGACAAAACACTCCAGGCATTGGAAAGGCAGTCCCAGCCACCTGGTGGGAAGTTCACGGCTGCTCAAGTGCTCATGTGCTCCCAGCCTTTCATGACACCAGAGTCAAGTAATACCTTGCCCAACACTGCTGCATCAGACACTCGTTTGAAGTGATGGTTTGGGGAGGAGCATTGCTCTACCACAACAGCTCTCTGCCTTAGCGGCTACCAATACGATTGTCACACGCTGCGCTACATGCATCCAATATCATGTCCAGCATCAGTGCTGGAATGTAATAGCGGCACATCCTGCTGGTGTGCAACTGTGCATGCGGTAAGTGAACGCTGCTGAGAGTTGGTTCCACCAACCCAGGGTCCCCAGCCTGTGCCAATGGGTGCAAGGGCATCAGTAACCACATATGTCATCCACCGCAACTGCAAAAGCCTTTGATGACATCATGCCATCCATTCCAGCAACGATCTCTCCATGTTTGGAACCTCATGAGATGACTTGCCCTGCTGGAGGAAGCTCCTCCAAACGATTACTGGACACCTGCACAAATCCTCCTTTGTGCAAGCAATAATGCAGCCAGGGTCATGAAGTGATGATGATCCTGGGTACACGGCACACGGCATCAAACATAAAAAACAACAGCAACACAAACCCTGCAGCTAAGAGCAACACACGCCCCGACTACACCACCAGTCAATGCCCATAAATGCTAGCAGTGTCTGCGCTACTGCCAAACATGTGTGTTCACTTGGCAGCCATGACTGCAGCCTCAAACATGGACCTACATGTGCACCAGCCACCGGCTAATGCAGCCTGTGCAACCACAATTGCAGTGGCTCTCTCCAGACTAGACCAGGCACACGGCTCAGCCTCCACTTCATGCAGTTCTACTTGCTCCTCATCAGTTCGTGCCGCTGCTCACTGGCCTCTGGGTTGTACCTCAGTGGAGCTAGACAAGCAGCCCATTATGCAATCTGTCCATCCTCCTAGCCATCCACCCTCGCTGTCCTCCTTCTCCATACTGCCCCTCTTCTCGCTTACTCCACAGCACAAGTGGTGAGGACGCAGTCACTGGGCAACATAGTTCAGGCGGCCGTGTGTCTTGTGAGTTGGGAAGCCGAGCGCAGAGGCCTCCACCCAGCCCTGCATACGTGCATGTGCAGCAGCAACAACACAGTGTGTCAGCACGCTGATTTGGATGTGGTGAACAGGCTACTGTAGTAACTGAGCCTGATCTGTGAGTTGCGAATGATGCTGGAGAGCACCACACAGGTGCAGCCGCACAGTTGTGCTTGCTCGCAGAGCACCACATCTATGCTCAAAATAGTACTAACACCGCATCTATGCTCAACACCTGATCAACAATGTGCGCAGAGACAACACTGCCTTCCCGCACAAGCCAGTACACATGCAGAAGAGCACACCATGGCCCATACACGCGTACCTCAGGCACGCCAAAGGCACAGTCAAGCTCAATGCCGAGGTTGTACTCATTGCCATGGCCTCCAGCGTAAGCACTTGTCACAATGCGCATGAAGCCATCTTCACCCCATGGCTCGCCCCACTGTGTTCGAGTGTGATAATTGAGGAAGGCAACCATCAGCGTGCGGCGTGGTGTGCATTAACCAGCAGCATGCAAACAGTTGAACATGCTCAATCACTCCTGCACAGCGGTCGTGCAGTGCCGTGAAAGTGGCAAGCCTGCCGTGGTGTGTAGGTAAACATCCATGGCAAGAGACACCCGGATTGTACCCGGTAAAACACCTGACCGGCTGACAAACAACAACAACAACAACAAACAATGCGCTTGCGCATAGCCTTTCATTCAACCCTCTGTTCTGTCTACACCATGAAACACAGGCCCTCACAGCGTTTACACTACCATACACAAGCAGCATGCAATCAGGGTGTTGGACAGCTGCATATTGTGCAGCAGGCACAGTGGGTCAGAACCAAGCATGTTGCCGTCTTGTACTGCATGCCGGCGCTGGTCATCAGCATGAACCCTGAATGGTGGCACCAGGAACACAACAGCGCATGTGCGCATTGCTGGTGCAGTGCACCGTCCACTCACTGAGTTGCGCACGATCCAGTATTCCACGCCCTGCTCCACACCCCAACCCACCACCGAGACAATGTGGTTGGTCACAGGGTCAGGGACGTGCTGCGCGTAGACACCACCTACATGTACAGCAGTACAGTATCACTGTACGACACTCAAGCAGGCAGGTGGCTTTGCATGACATCGACAGCATTCTGGCGACAAAATGCACACGCAGCGTTAAGAGAAATGATTATAATGTGCGCTCCAAAAGGGGGCAAAAGCTTCCGCCTGCTGCAGCATGTGACTGGTGAACCTGGACAAAATGTATGTGAGCAATGCACTGTCCCAGGTGCAACCATCAGGATGTGTGGCATGTCATCATAACCACACCTGCCATGCCTGCGCTGATAACAGAACAAGAAGATGGCTGGCCTGGAAGCGGTCACGCCCACCTGTGTACGTGTCCATCTCAGCTGTAGCAAAGATGGGGCAGGTGATGGGGCCGCGTGCAAAGATCTCTGCCTTCATCTGCAGAGGGCCCGACACCTGTTAGGCAAGTGCGCAACTGCAGGACAGTCAAGACTCAATCATGGAAGGAGGTTGTGTTGAGGCTGGGCCACTGTCACGATGTTGCTGTGTGCAGCAGCATGCAGCCACAACAAGTCAACAACTGAACATGTACACCGTGCTGCCACCAGCTTCCTAACAGCTGAGCATGGGATCTGCAGGTAGATTCCTTACGCACTGAACACCACCGCAGCCTTGGGTCTTCCCAAACCCATGGTGCGCGAGCCAATGTAAACAATCGACCGCCCAAGCATTCTGGGCCTGTAAGACCTTGGCGCATGTACAGAATGTGCATATGCAGTATACACCGTCCCTCTGTGGACTGTTCACATGCTCGAGCCCCACAGCATGGCACGCGCACCTTGCCATGCTCCGCCACTGTGAGCCGCTTGTAGGTGTACACAGGCTTGCAGCCCGTGCCAGGCCAGCACGTGAAGCACTGCTCACGATTGCGGCACTTCTGGTTGGTGGCCACATACACGTTGCAGCTGTCGGGCGGGATGCCAGCTTTGGTAGCATACACGTACACGCCCTGTCATGAAGCATGGGGACGCTAGGTCATCATGAGGGGGAGGTGGGGATGGGATGAGAGCTGTGTTTGGTGCATGGGTGGCCAGGGGCCCAAGACACTGCTCATAGCGTGGAAGCATAACACGGCAACAGCAAACAGCAGCAATGCTGCAGGGAGGCTGCGAGGAAGCGTACCCGGTCGTCACCGCCACTGCAGGACCCCACACCCCCACAGTCGATGACATTCTGCACGGACAGGCTCGCACTTGGCCAGGCACCCTTGCGTATAATATTGATGCGGTCGGCCAGTGAGGAGGTAGCCGCATGTGCCCAGCAGGAACCGCAATACACAGGGACTGCAGTACAGTCATTGCACAGTAGTAGTAGCACTGTGAGGGCTGGTAGAAGTTAATGTCCAGCATGTTGGCATGGATCAGCCACCAAGGCGAAGGGCACATCTGGCACATGGCAGCATGATGGTCTGTGCTGCTGGCAGATTGCACCTGCTGCGTCACATGGCATGGGGTGCTGGCATGGATTTGACTCATCGGCGTCATGCTGGTAGTATTATAGGTCCTACCGCCTTACAACATGCTGGAGGTACAGGATGCCACTGGAAAGGGCTCAATTCTTTGCATGCCTGGGGAAGCAGCAGACAGCGCCATGTGTGCAACTGGGCAATTCTGTTATGTTCTGATGTACATGCTCTGACAACATGTGCCGCACAATTGACCCACACCAGGTTCACCAATCGGCAGCTCACGTACTGTGCTGATTCTTCACTATGCTCAAGTAGTTCGTGTTGTTCACACCCCGCCTGCGATGTGGAGCAGTGGCAAGTTTTTGGGTTATTACCGCTACGCATACCATACTGTAATGCAAATAATAACACAGAGGCATCTACACCCCAGCCCCGATCCTGCACCAGTCAAGGCTCTTCGGCAGCGACTCCAGGTCCAGAACCTCGTGCGGGCGAGGTGATTTGCTGCGACCAAAGGGGCAAAAAGGTTAGTAGTAGTGGCAGTACACACAGGCTGAGGCATGGTTTTGGACATCATTACCCACATCAGTTCCTTGTAAGATGAAGAGCGCGTAATAGAAGTGGCATATCTGCTTGGGGTGCTGACTGCATTGCTGCGTGGGAGGGTGTCAAGCAGCAGAATTAGCGACAGAATGCCGAGTACACGCACGCGCATCACCATAGTGTCGTTTGATTGCGTTGGGCCATTCACCTCCTTACACGTGTTGCCCCTCCTCGTCATTGCCTCTCGCAACACACATGTTCCTTCTGCTTTCATTCTATGCTGTAGAGCAGCAGATGCTATGCAACAACAACTTCCCGCTCCTCGCCAGTTCAAAGTAGTGCACGCCAGGACCTGATACACGTGGGCGGGTTGCATGCCGTGCTGACACGTGAAGATTCATACTGTCCCTTGAGACATCAGGAACAACTCTGCTGTGACATCACCTACCAATGTGCATCAGGAGCTCTGGTTCCGTACTGTCCAAATGTTCGCTGCCATCAGCTGCCATGCAAGCCCCCTGCCCCATGTGGCATGCACAGTATTGAAGCCGCTCAGGTGCTGCAGGCCGTGGCCGAGGAACGTTGGCCATGCCTGACTGGTGCCCGTATTCGTTATTACACATCCCATTACATACAGCGGCGTGTGCAGAGCAACAGTCTTGGAAAAGCTTGCGTTGTGCATCTAGCCAACACACCTGATGAGGAAACACTGTGCCAGCCTGCCAGCACAGCACCATCCACCAGTGCCAGTTGTGTGATGTCTACTGCGCCAAGGCCACACCTGTGTCGCAGCTGCCTGAGGGACATTTGAACTCGACCCTGTCCATGTGGATCAACACGTCACATCCCTTCTTGTCCTCCTGCATCACACATGAAACAGGTGACCACAGTGCCTGCTCAGGAAATGGCTGTGGCTGTCAAAGTATGACGGTCGGCAGCACCATCAGGAGCGAGGCAGCATGTCTGGTCAGCTGCATACATGTGCACTGATCGAGCACAGTATGCATGTCCATGCCACCAATTGCAATCAAATCGCCTTGTAGATCTGCTCACACTTGTGACAAACATAGCGTGATGAAGTAACGTGTTGTCTGCTTGTGCCGCCTCAGGCTGTATGCAAACACAACCTAGCACCAGGCCATCACGGTGTGAACCAAGTTTGATGTGGGTGCGCACCTCGTATACAAAGCCAATAGACTTGAAGCCGACTGTGGTGCCCTTGTTCAGTGCACCGCTGTCCAAGAGCGCGCCGTGGACCCGAGCACCTACTGTGGCCCCAGCCGACCCCGCCACAGCCTCCCCCATCGTAGCCAGGAGTGCCTGCGCAGATAGGAGGTGGGAAAGTATCATGCCTATGGTTAGAGTTTAATAGAGTACAAGGTACAGGTACAGGCTTATGACTGTCAGGCTCCGGCATGCAGAAACATCTGTGAAACGCCGTGTTATTATTATTATTATTACAGGTACAGGGCACCTGTGGAGCGTCATTCATCATGTGGAAGATGGGTGCTGGGCAACCTCTGCTATATATGCGCAATCCGGCCTCGAGGGATCCATAGCATTAATCACATGTCAACATGTTAGGCAGGCTGCTCATGCCGGTTGATGCAAGAATACGTGAGGCAACGGACCTTGCCCACATCCACGAACTTGTGCTCAATTGCGTCAATAACGTCACGGAAGTTCTGGGGGTTGGTGGTGTATGTACCCATGCCCTCTGGCTGGAACAGCACCTGTGCAGCGTGAGTAGTGTAGGCACATCATGTGCCACAGAAGTTTTACATTGAGGCTCAACCTGCCAAAAGAAGCTGCACTTGCTCTCATGGTGAAAATTGATCAGGAGACAAACACTAAAATAAGCGCAGCCGACATAGGAGTGTGGAAACCTGCACTGGGTCCCCCGTGTGCAGGGCACCTGCCGTCACATACAGTTGCCGCCCACCAACCGAACATGCTGTCCTGTTATACTCACTTTGAACCAGTTCTGGCCGGTGGTTAAAAAGCCGGTATGAAACGGCACGTCGATCGGCTCTGGGACACGCACACCAGGTGCCACATTCGTCCATGTCTTGTCCACAACGTAGTCGCTGCTGTACTTGGCAACAACTGTGACCCTGCACACGACCGTCATGAGCATCTATCTGTTGGGGTACACACACATCACACTGGTCTGCATAACATATATAACATCGCAGCGGCAAATTTGCAGCTTTCTGCTGCCTGCCGATCTGTACGCAGTCTGCAATACAGGTCTGATGCAAGCATGGAGATTCCCAAGACAAGGACTCACACAGCTGCTGCCAGCCGTTGGCTCACCCCATGCAGAAGAGGATTCTGGTTAGAAATCAGGCTGCAGCAATTATCATGGCCAACACACGCACCACAGCAGGCGGTGGGTCGTGCAGTTTGTGATGAAGAAGGGAGCCTCGTGGTAGGTCACCATGGTGGTGAATGTGAAGTTGAGGGCAACCCTGAGATCATACGGCATCCATGCACGCATGCAATCATGTGCTAGCAACACAGCGATGCTGTGGGCTCTGGCATGCAGAATGCAACAGGGTTACCTGATTGGTGATGGCAAACATCTGCAGTGAATGCTGCAGGTTACGGCTTAAGAGCAGACCTGCCATGGCCGCAGACCTGCATTCCTGCAGGCCTGTGCGCCACATGCCTGTGGGCCTGCAGGCCTGCATACATGCATGCACCGACCCCAGTGAATCCACCTGGTCAGGGCCCGCGGTGTCTTCTGGAGAAATCTGGGGTTGTTCCGCGGCCTTTCCTTAATCCACGCCTGTCAGTGGGCGTACTCATGGGGGGCACGGTTGGTACAAGAGGGGGCAAAATCTGGGTAAAATTTGCCTGGGCA
>QAXD01000164.1:528079-604909 GCA_004335575.1 Haematococcus sp. NG2 | reverse complement strand
GGGGCGGTTGCTGAGTCGTGCCTGTCGTGCTCTCTCAAGTGTAACACCCTCTACCCTCTACCTGTAACAGTTGAAAATCCTGCACTGGCTGCCAGACAACAGCGGGACTGGATGGGGAGCAATGCGCTGGACAACCAAGATGTTGCAAAACTGGCGGTGCAAATGCAGATGAATGCATGCGCTTGGCAGACTGCGTTCTCAAAATCATGCAACCAAGTTGTGGTGTACCCGTTGGAATGCCATGTGCCCATGCGCAGAATCTGCACAAAATCTTGATCGCCAGTACAACCGCCCTGAACCCAAGCAAGATTTCCTACGTAGCGAGGCACTGCCGATCTGTGGAAAAAATGCAATGCGATGCTTACCCTGCCTGCACAGCGGTTTCATTTGATTGCATCACTTCGATGAGCCATGAGCGATAAATAGGATGTATTCTACACTTCCAGAGGTCTTAAGTAGGTAGCAGTAACATCGTTCAAAGTTTGTTGGGTCTTCTACCAGGTGTCCCCAGCATCATGATCTCACGCTTGGCACAGCCCCTTAAGGTGGCGTTGGGCACCGCCCCAAGTCCCACCTTAGGTAGGCCTTCGGCGGGAGCCCATGCTGGGCTAGATTTTTTGGGGTGTTGCTGATGTGTCAGAACTCCCTCACCTCACCACTGAGAAAGCCCTTTGTGCTTGCTTGTATCGTTAGCATTCGCTTAGAGTTGCGCATGCTTTGCGCACGTCCAACGGTTGTTCCACTGTGCACACGTTGCTTTCGGGCCTCCCCACGTCTTGTTGCCGGCGCTCGCAAGCAGCCCAAACGTCAGTGCATACACACTTTAGCGCGGCGCGTTTGGCGCGACCATGCCACCATGGCTGCATGTCACTGCCATGCTGCGTACCATGCTGAGAGTTCCGGCGTTCATTCGCGGTCTCATGGCAGCTGCTGCACCGCTGCAGCGCGCAACACGTGGTTTTACTGTTGCTTACATACATTTCGCCGGCGTCACTGTGCGCAATCGCAAGTCGGGTCATAGATCCACATGGCTGTGCCCAACGCGTCCACGTTCTGGCATCATGCATTTGCTCCACATGGCAGCGGGTGCAGTGGCGCCTGCTACAGCATGGCCGTGCATGCTGCTACACACCTTGGATAGAACATTGCACTGCGGGAAGGTGCACGTGTGTGCACTTTTCCCGCTGTTAAGTGCATGGCCATCACAACGAGCCATTGACCAGCACCTTCACCCCTGCTGCCCTGCACATGCAGCCATCCCAGCGCTGCGTGCGTTTGCATCAGGAAGGATGGTGGAGAAGATCAAGGTTGAGAACCCCGTGGTGGACCTGGACGGAGATGAGATGACCCGGTGAGGGCATATGAGAGCCGATGTGGCATTTGCAGTGCCTGGTCAGGACTGCCAGTTGGCTGCCAGGGCTCTGTGGCCTGCCAGAGGCTGAGGCCACCAGTGTACTCACACATAAACACAGAGTGCGTTGCTGCGATGTTTGTCTGACCCGAGCTGTCCGGCATCACATTGTGCTGATGCATGATCGCAGTGTCATCTGGCAGATGATCAAGGACAAGCTGGTTCTGCCCTATTTGGATCTGAAGATTGAGTACTACGACCTGGGCCTGCCCAATCGCGACAAGGTTTGTGTCGGATGGACATGACGGCACGATGATTGCATGAGGTTGCGGCATGCTGTAGAGCGATCACTACGGCCGGGAATGATTGGGGGAGCCATGGCACCGTAATTTGGAGGTCCCTATACCATGGCGCATGCTTATGCACCTCACCTGATCACTTGACTGCAACTGTAGACCAATGACAAGGTCACCGAGGAGGCCGCGAATGCCATCAAGGTGCACGCAGCTGAAGTCTAATCAGAACATTCCCTTCACAACTGATGACCTGCTTACGATGGACACAGCGATGACATGAACAGGACGGAACTGACCGCTCGCAGCTTGATGCATGCAGCTGCTGTGCAGCCTGCTCTCGCTTTAGCCGCTTGCTGCACAGTGCGTCTGACTCTCACGCTTGTTCTGCAGAAGTACAACGTCGGCATCAAGTGCGCCACCATCACCCCTGATGAGGCACGCGTGAAGGAGTTCAGCCTGAAGAAGGTGTGTCTGCTCACTGCACAACACATGTGCCGCCGCCAGTGCTGAGAGGAATCCCGCTTGTCTGAATGACTGTGCTGCATGCGGGCGCTGGACCACTGCATAGAACACAATGCCAGGCACAAAGCTGGGCCTGATGTCGTCCCTGGTCCATGATTGCATGCTCAGATGTGGAAGTCCCCCAACGGCACCATTCGTAACATCCTCAATGGCACCGTGTTCCGTGAGCCCATTGTTATCTCCAACATTCCACGCCTGGTGCCTGGCTGGACCAAGCCCATCGTGGTTGGCCGGTGCGTACAACACGGGGGGGTGCATGCATGAGATGGGGTGAGTTGGGTTTTCTGTGCATGGTGTGGTGCTGGCAGCAGTGGCAGTGCCGGACTGAGATGATTGAGCAAGCTATGGTGGGACACAAGACATCGTGTTGCAAAACAATGTGCGTAGGGTTTGCAGACCTTAAAAACGTTGCGTGTTGTTGTATTGTCCGTGCAGCCACGCGTTTGGTGACCAGTACCGTGCCACTGACTTTGTGGTACCTGGCCCCGGCAAGTTGGAGGTGCGTGCGTTTGTGGTACTGGACCACTCGCTTGACTGTGCGTGCACAATCTTGTGCGCTTGCCCGCCCCTCTACTCTTGTGCCCACGTACTCTTGCGCCCACCACCCGGATTGTGCTGGTGCGCAGACCTGATCCTGCACATGGCTCTCTCATCTGCTTTACCTGTTCCATGTGCTGGCTTGGCTGCCTGTGTAGATGACGTACACGCCAGCAGATGGCAGTGCCCCCATCAAGTATGAGGTGTACAACTTTGATAGCGCTGGTGCGTCTAGTTCTCTGTCTGTGTTAACACTCATTGAACAACTGGCCTAAAGGACGGTGTGGTTCACGGGCTCATGGTGGCCTGCGTGCCAAGCTTGGGTAATGCTGTCAAGATGCGAGATTGGTTTCACTGCGCACTGTGTGACCATGTTGTGTGTTTTCATGCGCGTGCCGCAGGCGTTGCAATGGGCATGTACAACACGGAGGAGTCGATCCGCGGCTTTGCGGCATCGTGCTTCGAGTATGCGCTGCAGAAGAAATGGCCCCTGTATCTGTCGACAAAGAACACCATCCTGAAGATGTACGATGGCAGGTGCGGCCATGATCACTGTTGCACAACTCGCGTCCCTGTGCACATGCTGGCCTCTTTCTGTTTTAGGACAATTAGGTGATCTTATGTTGTAGCCAAGCACTGGGGCCGCGTGCAGCACGATGCGATGGACGTGATTGCCCAGCGCCCTGTGCTGTGCCTCTTTGCTTGGCCTCCCACAGGTTCCTGCAGATCTTTGCCGAGCTGTACGAGAAGCAGTACAAGAAGCAGTATGAGGATGCAGGCATCTGGTACGAGCACCGCTTGATTGATGACATGGTTGCACAGGCGCTGAAGTCCAGCGGCGGCTTTGTGTGGGCATGTAAGAACTATGACGGCGACGTGCAGTCAGACATTGTTGCACAGGTGCGCTTGTCCCTGCCGCTGGGGCTCTGCGCGTTGGCCAGGGCTGCAGGGCGTTGCACAGCCCTGACAAGGCCGATCGCTGTTGAATTTTCTATACGAGTGTCGACGAGTAATGACGCATGTTGATCTACATGCGCAGACTGCGCATGCTGCATTATGCTGTTGGGAAACTGGATTGGCTCAAGATTGGCCTGGAGCAAATGCCAGCAGCACGTTGCACGCAGCGACACATGCGTACTGCTCTTGTTTGCGGCATTTTGTGCACACACGAAGGGCTATGGCTCCCTGGGCCTGATGACCTCCGTGCTGATCACCCCTGATGGCAAGACAGTGGAGGCTGAGGCTGCACATGGTGCGTTGTTCAGAGGCGCTGTGGTGCCTTTTGTTCAGGCTTTCATTTCATCCCCATTTCTTTAGGCCACGTGCCATATCAGCGAACAATCTGATGCCGTAAACATAGTTGTTGTAGGCACCGGCATGTGCATGATGGATGGGAGGCTGCCACGCTTGCCCGCTTGCCAGATGTTTGCATGCGTGGGCAGCATGCAGGTCATCTGCCCACCAGTATGAAGGGGGTCATACCCTAGCATATGTGTTGTCCCAGCCGGGCAGCAGAAGGAGTTATGCGTGTGCCGATGCGTGCTGTGCACCAGGCACAAGCGCAGTGATGGTCTGCTTTGCCCGTGGTGTACTTGTGCAGGCACTGTGACGCGCCACTGGCGCGAGTACCAGAAGGGCAAGCCGACGTCCACCAACCCGGTGGCCTCCATCTTTGCGTGGACGCGCGGCCTCATGCACCGCGGCAAGCTGGACGGGAACGAGGCCCTCATCCAGTGGTGCCAGGTGCGGGGTTGGTGATTGGAAACTGGGCGCTGCGGCCCTAAACCAGACGTGACCTGAAGAGTGTGAGGGTGCAGGTGGTGGTGAGCAATGGGGCCCAGCAGGGGCGTTGATAGGGGTCAACCTGGCACATTTACGCTGCGAGGCAATCTCAACTTATTGAATTGCGGCGTCATCCAGATTGTGCACCCAGATTGTGAAGTCAGTACTGGGGTTGTTGCAATGCTCACTGCATGGGTCCCAAGTGATGCGCGTTCATCTGTCATGCGTCTGGTCTCAGGACCTGGAGGCTGCTGTGATCGAGACCATTGAGGCGGGCCACATGACCAAGGACCTTGCAATCTGCGTCCACAACACCACCAAGGTCAGTGGACGCCTGCATGCCTGCTGGCAGCCAACTGGTCATGCTCGCACTTGGCAGTGCAGCCCGTGGGCTCGTGACAACCAGGGCCTGCTATGCTGTGCTGCAATCTTTGCAACTGTTGTTGCATGCACAACAGCTGCCGCACCTCAGTTGGCAGCCCTTCAGCACCTGCTGCTGCATGTCCCCCAAGTGCTCAACTGCACTGCTCCTTACCGCTTGGCGCAGGTCACACCTGACCAGTACCTCAACACAGAGCCCTTCATGGACGCGATCGCCAAGACCTTTGAGGCCAAGCGCTCCAAAGCAGCTGCCAAGTAAGGCACTACGCACATGGTGGGTGTGCTGCAGCTGCCGGCGGTAGCACCCCGCCGCCACCGTGCAGTGGCACTACCCTGTCATGATAACTGTTTCACACACTGTGGGTCATTCAATTGTCCTCGTGTCTCATGAAGGTTGATGCACAAGCGCTGCGTCCGTGACAGGATGGCAGAGTGGGTGGCTGCCTGCGCTGGCCGCCTCTGGGCACCACATCATGCTCTAGCATAACCCCGCCCCAACACACTCCCTGGGCACTGTCAGGGAGTGAGCAGCGCCCACCTGAGCCCACACTATGGTTGTGTCTGGTGTGTGCTTGCACAGGACCGCCAAGCTGTGAGCCGCAGAAGTGCTGTTGCAAGGCAGCAGGGTCATGGCCAGGAGCTGGTAATGCATCGGGCAACGGGTTGATGCCGTGTGGCATCGGAGGCGCGCGCATGCAAAGGGGGGAGGGGTTCCGATGTCTTGTCCGTGGCTGTGGTTGTGCCCGTTCATGTGCAAGGCAGCCAGGGACGGGGGTCAATTCCTTTTCATTGAGGAAGGTATTGGTATGTTTTGTTTGCATGTGCGATCGGCATGTCTGCACTCTCAATTGATGCAAGGTAGGCTTTGGCGCTGGTCCTGCTGTGGCAAAGGCCTGTGCACTGCAGCATGACATTAAGTGCAGGTAGTGCCTTGGTACAGTCTTCAGTGCCAAGCCAGAAACCCCAGGATTCAGTGTGGTGCTGTCCATTGCGTTCAGTATGCTGGTTTCACTTCTTTCATTCAACCTGGTCCTGTCTCATGCATGAAGGAAGGTCTTCCTTTGCCTATCTCTGAGCATGAGCATGCCTTTGATGATGCCGGGTGATGATGTCAACAGCAAACTTTGCTGTGCCAGCACTGACTCTGGAGCGGTGGGTGGAGGGCTGCCTGCCTTGGTATCCTCAGCCCTCTGTTGATCTGTTACCGTGTGGGTTAGCAGTTTCACCTCAGCTGTGCTGCTGCTGAGGTACAAACGAGTGTGTTTCGCTTGCTGTCTGTGGTGTATGGGTCCATTCCTGTGTGGTTTACATGCTCGAGCATGTTTCATCTGAATGAGTGTTAGAAGACTTTGCAGAAGAACGACCCACTGCAGCCGCAGGTGGTGGTGACTGGATGGGGCGTGATGTGCTGGCAACTCTGTTCGCATTCAGCACATGGGTCTGTGTACACATTGGTGGCTCACCACATGTGTTCAGTGCCCATGTCCTTTGCTATGTTTGGTGTACCTACCTGTTGCTCGGATAATGGCTGACGCCGTGACGGTCACTGCCGCACACCGTGTACCTTGGAGCAGTGTAACATTGACTGAAAACCCTGCATAGAATTTTCGAACACATGGCAATGCCTTTCATCGCAGTGCAGTCACGTGCTGGACCTGCTGCTTGCACCTGCTATCCACCTGCGTACCTTGTGCGATGGCAGCACAGGGAGGGTGGCCGTGCAGGTGGGATCGTGACACACGCACTCACTCGCACTCCGGTTCAAAATCTTTCACATGATGTGGTGTTGGTGTATTCATACACATCCCACTCTCATGTGTGGTTGACGCAAAGCCTGAGCTGCTTGTTTGCAGCAGCATCCTGCCAAATGCTCTGGGTCAACTTCACCATGCTTCCCTCACATCGTCACATGCCAATGGGGAACACACACCACTCCCATGTATCATGGTAACCATCGGCTCCTGCTGCACTCCTGCTGCTGCTGCTCCTGTTGCCACTGCACTCTCAAGCTGCAGCCGGTGCAGGTGGTAGCTTGCAGCTGGTGTATGGGCATTTTGTTTCATCCAGCAGCTGCAAGTGCTTGAGGTTCAGCAGGCGCACAGCCTCGCATATGTGATTCTCAACCTCTTCGATGTTGCGCGTCTGCATGACTGATCCGCCCACGCCCATCTGCTTCCCCCAGCACTTCTCCTGGTTTGCGGTCGTGTGTGTGCCGCCAGGGCCACCACCTGCAGGTACAGACATCGCAATGCGGCCATGGTCCTATCGTAGCTCAGCTGCACCATGTGTGTATGAATCATGTTCATGTTCATGTTAAACGAAGCGTACTAAGGCACCTCAATGCGCACATACACCTGCAAAGCCGCAGGGACCAGCGGTTCCTTGGCGTTAGAAAGGGGCGAGTGGGCACACAGAGCAGCACCAGTAGCTGGTGCTGCCAGACGTACCATCGCTCTGCATAGGCACCTCGCGCAGGTGCAGGATCTGCCAACCGCCAATCCACATGCGGTTGGACAGTTCCCAGTCTGAGATGATGCCGCACTCCCCAGGCTCACTCATTGTCTCATCCATACCACCCACGGCCAGCATCGCAGCGCGCCGCACGGCCATTGGGGCCATGTCGATCTGCAGAACAGCGAGCGTGCCCACTGTTCAGCCGATACCCTTCACACAGACTCACCAGACCCCCACACCAGATGTACAGGCAAGAATGCAAGCAGACGCAGATTAGGAATGCACATATGTCCCTGCGGGCACATGCATGCTGTCACTTGTCCAGAAGTCTGCTGTCCAAGGGATGGTGTGGACATCATCAGACTACCCCCCAGGCCCACCCTCACAGACAAGCATGAGGTGCGCCATACAGCCAGACATCTTCCCCACATGCCTGCTGCACAAACTGTGTGATGATTCCGGTCCCAGGATCTTTGAACCAGTCGCCCTGGTTGTTCCTACAATGTCGTGCAGAAGGTGAGTCGCATCCTGTCAGCAAGAGCAGCAGTCGCATGAGCAGCATCCACTCAAGCAGCACACAGGCAGACAACATCTAAGGAATCCTTCTCCAGAAACCTGGACGTACTGCACCCATAGTGCATCAGCCTGCTGTGCCTGCTGCAGCGGTAGCTTTGTTCCCTCATGCAACCAGCAGTTATGTGTGCCTCTGTGTCCCCTGCGCCCGTGTGCATGAACTCACGGGCTGTTGTAGCAGAAGCGGAAGTGGCGCAGCCCCACCATACCAACCTCTGAGAAGCGCTCAAACAGGCGCACCACATCACCCAGCCATGAGCAGTTGGCCTGCAGGGCAGTGTATGAAGGATGCCATATGCTGAAGCTCATCCATACAGCCTCAGCTGTGTGACTGTGTCAGGTGCGTGGCATTCTCACAATCATAGCAGCTGTGCTCATCCGCAGACCACTTGTACTGCAACACCTGTGGCTCGGCCAGTCAGCCTTCTACCCACTCTGCAACTGCACATGGTGTTGGCAACCCTTCCCAACTCTGCTGCGAGCCTCATACACAAGCCTGCATGGGTCTAATCTCATCGCTCACCGTAGGCACATCATCGTCGGCAGCAATGATGAGGAAATCACCGCGCGCAATACGTGAGAGGCGGTTGTATGCGCGGATCTGCGCGCACAGCCGCATGCATTTCACTGTGTGTTCACACATTTCTGACCATGCAAGCCCTGCATGGCCGAACACACTGGCATGTTACCAATCAACCGCCCAGGATGCATGTGACCACATAGCGACGAGTGCATGCAATTGTCGACAGCTTGGCCATGCCTATTTGCTCCTCCATATAACATCACAAGCAGTCACATGAAAAGCTTTCTGGAGTGATCCGAGTGAATCAGTGCAGGCTGAGGGCCACGGCAAGACATGAACGTGTGGATGCAGTGTGGTTCACATGCTTACACCTCGTGGATGTTGCCTGAAATGACAGGCACCACCAGCCCGTTGGTGGCCGCGCTCTGGTTGGCCCACGCAGCTGCATCCTGAGGGTGGTCCACATTCACCACCAGCTCCACTGGCTGACCCAGCTGCTCCCCGCAGCGCAGCACTGCCTCAGTCATGGGTTTGATGGAGGTGGGGCGCTTGAAGTGCTGCATGAGGAAGCTTACCCTGCACCAGCAGGAGGTAGGCAACAGACGTCTTGTTTGGCCAGTCAAGCCTGGAGCGTAGCGCTTCAAGATGTGGGTGGCATGTACACAACAGTGGCCACTCACCTGTGATGACAACCCAGCCATGTGCACGCAAGCAAGGCATTGCCATGCGTTGCTTATGACATGGGTTCCAGCAGGATCCATCGCTGATTGTAAACAGCATCGCAGTTCATCATCAATTTCACTATCACTATCGCTTGTGGAGCGCCATGGTACTGCCAAGTATGTTTAAAAATGTACAAACCAACACGGAACGCACCTCGGTCGGTACTCAAACAAGTGCGTGTTGACTCGGCCATAAGCACATGACCGCACTTGCATGGACGTGGCAGTGCCGGGCAGAACGCCCTGCTTCTGTAAAGCTTCTATCGCACTGTTCAGCTGCACCACCAAGAACCGATTGAGCAGGGCTGAGTGGCTGACATCGGGCAGGACAGGTACGAGGCAGTGCAGACTCTGCACATTCAGCATGCTACCAGCAGATCATACCTAACACCCTGGCCACCTCCCACCTCCCACAGCCCACCCCTAGCTGCTCAAGCTCGTTCAGTAAGCTGTGGATGTGCGCACCCGTGCAAGTGCTGCGTGCTCAGCCCTCAGCGCCTCCTGGTACTTTGCTTCTAGCTCATGCAACGTCAGGTTGGTCTTGTACGCGATCTGCACCCACAGATGCAGATCGTAAAGGACACTGGCAGCGTGACTTCATACACGAGCATTGCTGTCCTCTGCCTTAGCCAACGCGATGTGAGTGCATGTGCACATGGCCATGGCAGACAGCATCGATGATCCAGCACAGACAATGGAGTGCATGTGCTGGTGTAAGTGGTAAGAACAAGAAATGGCATATGAATCAACTAGCGCACGCACTTGTATGCCTTCCAGGTTCTCTTTTATCAGCCCCTCCTTCAGCTCCCTGCATGAAGACATCAGATGGCGCAGGCATGCGCAGGTGGCCCCTCTAATGAACACTCATGGCGGCTGTGGCTGGACAGCCCCTCACCTGTTCTTTTGGAAATATAATTGCGCTGTCGTAGCCCGACGTTTGAATTGTCCATGGACCTGATGCGTGGATGTAGTGGGGTGTGTGCTTGGCCCTGGCACGCGTTTTAGCCATGCAAGCATGCACATTATGCAAGCGCTGCAAACATCAGACGACGGAGTTTGCATACTACCTGCACAGCATCCCTGATCCCTCCAAGCTGCTGGTCACTGAGCCCTGTGTGCTCAGGTGGTATGGCCCGGCCATGTTCGTTAGCCACAACTCGACAGCAGCACGGACAGCAGAGTTGAAGAAACAGCATTTTCACTTGCCTTTCAAGAGCTCTTTGCAGAATGGGATCTGAGTAGCTCTCCAGGCCGCACCACGCTTCTCTTGTCCAGCTGAAATCGAGCTGAAAATGAGTAGTATTGCACCAATTACATATATCGGAGCTGCCATCCTGCAGACGTCAGTTACAGATTGCCGGTTGCTTCCTACTCCTGCCCAGGCAACATTCCTGAGCGCCTCGTCATTGGCCGAAAGCGGCGTTGTGTGTCAACAGCGGCGCGTATGATCTGGCTGAGCGCATGTGCGTGTGAATCACTCACTGCCTGCCAACTAACTCAGGACAGATTTAACAGCTTTAGTTATTCACAAGAAAAGAAGAAGTATACATGACCACCATGAATATATCAGCACATCCTGTTGGAAACCTGGTGTCCAACGACCAGTGGTCTTCATATCCTAAATGTTTCTGCACGAATCCCCCAGTGGATCACTGCAAATCGCGCGCGAACATGTTGGCATGGCACATGTTGCACGCCTGCGACTGAGCAGAAATAGTCAACGTGCATGCACTTGGTCAGCACTGTTTGGATATTCAGCCCCTGTCCCAGTCCTGCTGCATGAGCAGGCCCATCAAGCCTTGCAAGGCATAGCAAAGTCATACAGGCCCACTGCTTCCAGTCATGCGCATTGTCTGTTCAAGTCACACTGCCATGACCTGCTGCTGCCGTTTGTGCAACTGCAGTACGCCGGCTCTGCAGCGCGCTCTCCCACATGGGCGCGGCCAGTGCACTGCCGCAGCTGGCACGCACAACCACACGGTGTCCAGCTGTTCAGAAGCGGCTGATAAGGCCCTTGAGGCTGTTGCGGCTTGCATCGTCCCCAACCTTCTTCAGGCCTGCATCCTTCTCACGCATCATAAACGTGAACTCGCGGAAGTCGATCATGCCATCGCCATTCTGGTCCGCAGTGGCCAGCAGCGCCCTTGCATCATCGTACACGCCAAACTGCTGCAGCGCCTGAGTGAGCTCGTCCAGGCTGATGGTACCACTTGAGTCCTTGTCCAGCTGCAGGACATGTTGTGCAGCATCACCACGCACGAAGTCAGCGCTAGTGTTCTGAACACCACTAATAAGATACATGCGGCCTGTGGCCCTGTGCATCCTTGTGCAGCTGCAGCCTCTGGTTGCATACACAAAATGACACAGTATACTGCTGTCATGTCACCGATGTGCACACGGAGCGATGGTGCAACACTACGGCAATTTTAATGCAACACACGGGCACACCTGCATAAAGGCCTTCTGCAGTAGCTCCTCCTTCTCCAGCTTGGACAGGTGCATCGTGGATGCCACAAACTCGTTGTAGTCAATGAGGCCATCCCCATCCACATCAGCCACGCTCATGAGCGCCGCCAGCTCCTGCAGTGTTCACCCACAGCACATTAGGCCACAACTGATGTTGCTGTGCAGCAAGTGCACCCACGGCAGGTCGGTCCACACCCCATGTTGAGGTGCACATGCACTCACGTCCTCACTGATCTTGTGGCCCCACTGCTGCAGCGCGCGCTTCAGCTCCTCCACAGTGATGGTGCCGCTCTTATCGGCATCGATGCCCTTGAACAGCTCCTTCATGCCTGCGATGTCTTCTGGTGACATGTTCTGGCCCACCACCATGAGGCACATCTTCTTCAGCTTGTTCATCTGCGCAAACTGGCGCATGCGCGTGACCACCACGTTGTCCAGCGGTGTGTCTGTGGCCACATTCTGCCTCTTGAACCACTCATGCGACAGCAGCTGCTGCGTCGTGAGGCGCTTGGAGGGGTCCTGCTGCAGCAGCCCCGTCACCATGTCCTGCAGGTGAGGGTGATGGCGCAAGTGACAGCCTGTGGTTAGCCGGCTGCTTCAAGCCACATGATCTGCAGCCATCAGAGGAGCGACCTTCAAAGGATCAGGAGCAACACAGTTGTGCAGGTGAGACAAGAGCACACCTTTGCGTCCTGGCTGATCTTGGGCCAGGGGTCAGTCTTGAAGTCAATGTGGCCACGCAGTACCATCTTGAAGATTTGCTCCTGCAGGGTACAGGGTGTCAAGGCGCTGGACTCAATCCATGTACCACAGCAGCACCGGGCTTGATCCGTTCTCTCCAACAGCACTGCGGCAGCCTGTAGCATGGCAGACAAGTTCAAGGCAGCTGTCTTTGTCCGAAGCTGCTGATGGCCAGCACCAGACACCTCGGTGTCACCCCAGAAGGGCGGCAGGCCCGACAGCAGGATGTACAAAATCACGCCCAGGCTCCACATATCTGCCTCGTGGCTGTAGTTCTTGCGCAGCACCTCAGGTGCCACATAGTACGGTGAGCCCACCAGGTCACGGAAGCGCTCGCCGGGCTTGAAGAACACGCCCAGCCCGAAGTCAGTCAGCTTCAGCTCACCTGCAGTGCATGGTTAAACAGAAGTTGATGGCCCAGAACCAGAGCCACGCACAGCAAGCTGCCCCGGCCCCTTAGGAACTGAATGCCAAGAACACAGGACGAAGACGCTTAAACACACCGTCAGGGCTCTTGCTGGTGAGCAGGAAGTTCTCAGGCTTGAGGTCGCGGTGCATCACACCCAACTCATGGCAATGGTGCACAACCTCCACCATCTTCTTGAACACCTATGTGTGAGCATGGAGTACCATGCAGGGTCCCATGTTTGCAGGTCACAGAGCTTCCAGTAATGCACAACTTGTTGCAATTGGGTGGGTGGCCACAGTTTGGAGCATGTGCAGGCCGGACCGTCCACTGGCACACTTGAGAGGCAGTCCACAAGCAGCCTGCTCTGCCAGGCTACCCCTGCGCCGGTGCACACCTGTGCTGCCTTCTTTTCGCTGAAGTTGCCTGACTCCACGATGGAATCGAACAGCTCGCCACCCGCGCACAGCTCCATCACCAGGTGCACATGGTCCCTGTCCTCGTACGTGCACTGGAGAGCATCGTACAGACACAGCACACCACAAGGTGGAAAAGTAAGGTTCATTGCCATGGTGAGGTGCATTGTGTGCAGCAAAGCAGCGCAATGGCTGTGCCTTAGGGAAATTCCATGACCCTCTGTTGCCTGCTCAACAGCTCACTTGTAGCGATACCACATTCCTGTGGCCGGCCACCAGGTTCATGATTGCCACCTCAGCCTGCACATCCTTCACATCCTCCTTGCAAACCTGCAGCGCGCAAGAGTGTGGTGTAAGCTTGCCAGCACAGCCACCACAAGCTGAGGCATCTCAACCTAGCCCCAACGCGGATCCTGCTGGGCCAGCCTGGTCTGCAATGTGCATCCAGAAGTACCCCGCACCAGCTTCGCCTTGGAGATGGACTTCACAGCCAGCTGCTTGCCAGTCTTTTTGTCGATGCCCAGCCGTACGATGCCAAAGGCACCCTTGCCTGTGAACACGATGTATGAATGCAGTGTGATGATCCAGCTTGTGCATTCAATACAGCACTTCCAGAACAGCACTCCCCCCCCCCCCCCCCCCACACACACACACACCCAGTTGTCTGTCGATCTTATACACGTCCTCGAGCTTGGGGTCTCCTGGTGCTTTCCCCAAGATGTTGCTGCAGATTTTGAAATGTTTCAAGAGGACAAGAGTGCAAGCATGAAGTTGGTTCTGAACAAAAAACAAGCATGCAGTGCATGCAAGCGGCTGACCAATGCCAACGATACAGTATTTCGCTCAAGCTGCATCTGCGTGGTTCCTCTGTTCGCTTTACCTCACCTGCATGCAGCACGTGCAGCACAGCACAACTGTGAGTACATGCGTGCATGGTGTCCCACATGTGCAGCATGCAGTGCTATGGAAGCCCACTGGTGCGTTGCTGACGCACACCAGTCTACGCACATTGCTCGCTGTATTGGACTATCGATTCCCCTTTAACCAGCTTTGCGAGTCAAACAGAGCCCAGCATACAGCAAAAGGGCACTCACTGAAAAACCTTGGCCCAAACTGGACATTGCACCTCCAGTTTGCTGATGCGCGCCTCTTGATATGTACCTGCGACGGACAATTGAACCAAAGCTGTTTAACACGATCTGTTCATAGATGCTCCGCGCAGGCATACTCCATGCGAGCTAGCATCAATGCCAAAGCGCTAGCGTGCTGCCCCGCCTCGGACGTGGTGCTGCATTGAACGAACAACGACGCTGCCGCAGCCCGTGATTCTAAGGCTTGGGAATAATACGGACAAGCACGAGCACAAAGCTCCCCAAGTCATCAATCTATGCATGGATGCAACGGCACATAGACGATTGGAAGCTGCTACATAATGGTGCATACGTAATGTAAAAAGTTGCTCCTGCATATCCTACCTTCAAGCTCTCAAAGACTGGACCTGAACCGCTAGCCACAACAAAGATCGATGTGCGTGATCAGCTCAAGCTCAAATACAGTCAGAATCCCGCCGGGCAGGGCGCAAAGAGCTCGACGGCCACATCATCGTGTGAGTCGCCAAGTGAGCTGGCTGATCAGTCCGTTCGCTACCTTGGCAGCTTGTGAATAGGCTCTTTCTGCTTGTGGTATTAGGTTTTTCTGGGGGGGCGCATCAGGGTTGTTTCAGCAACACAAGGTCGGTTCGGCGGCATTTTCTATGGCTGCTCGCAGATAATCAATTCTGTGCACAGCCTTGTGCCGCATCTGCAACCCAAACCTGTTGCGTCCCCAACGACCAAGGCTTTGATGGAAAACTACGAAGAGCTGGAGCTGATTGGGAAGGGCTCCTATGGCAAGGTCTTCAAGGCACGTTGGCTGGCTAGCCCCATGCTTGCATGGCCCTCCGGCATGTTGCAGGGCCTGCATTTCACAGCGGTCGGTTGCCGAACCGCAGGTTCGTAGCCGGGTGGACGATGAGCTGTATGTGCTGAAGAAAGTGGCGTTTGATGGCACTGCTGCGTCAGAAGCTGAGGCCAGCCTGCGTGAGGCACATGTGCTGTCGCTCTTGCGGCACCCTCACATTGGTAAGCGCGGTTTTCCTGCTGCATGGCGCAGCCGGTACTTGAGACGCGCGGCCTAGATCATGGACCCCATAATGCACGCCTTCCACGCAGTGCCATACAAGGAGTTCTTCAAGCATACGGATGGAGACTTGTGCCTGGTGATGGCGTACTGCGAAGGGGGCGACATGTTCCGATACATCAAGCACCTCAGGTGTGCAACCGCCCGTCATGCAAGCATGACAGGACAATCGTGTTTTGTTCACTGCGCGCCCGAGCCCTGTACATGCACACAACTATGACGTGCTGTGGTTTGTGGGCACAGGAAGGCAGGCAAGCACATGGACGAGGAGCAGGCTTGGCAGTGGCTCGTGCAGCTGTTGCTGGCGCTGTCATACTGCCATTCCAAGAAGATCCTGCATCGTGATGTTAAGACACAGAACATCTTTTTAAGTGATGGCAAGGTCATGCTGGGAGATTTTGGCCTGGCCAAACAGCTGCAACGCACACTGGAGATGGCACGAACGCCGATTGGCACGCCCTACTACATGTGCGCTCGGCTTCCAACTGAATATGACCGTGTGGCATCTTGTTCCCTGCACATATCGCTCAAGACGGGGCCTGCTGGGCTGCTTCTTTTGCTGGGAGACCAGCATGGGCTTATGTTGCTATGCGATGAGTCTGGGTGCATGAACGGCATGTGCAAACTTACCAACCATTCGTTTGCTTGGACTCTGTGCACCGCAGGGCACCAGAGATCTATGAGGAGCAGCCTTACTCGTTCAAGAGCGATGTATGGGCGCTGGGGTGTGTGATGTATGAGATGCTGATGGGCAAGCCAGCATTTGCGGCAGACAACCTGTCTCGTGTAGTGATTCGGGTGCGTGCTGCCAGCGGCAGCTGGCGCTCAGCACTGATGTATTGCTTGCTGCCTGCTGATTAGGCACTGTCAATGGATCTGACGAATGTATGATCATAATGCTTGCATGTTGGTCAGGCCCATGCGGACGTTCAGTTGATGGTAGACATTCAGTTGCCGGTTGTGGAACTGCTCACATCGCACACACTACAGGTCATCCGCGGCAACTATGACCCCCTCTCTGACCACTTCAGTGAGGAGCTGCGAGACGTGATCGGGCTCATGCTGTGCAAGACGGTCAAGAAGCGGCCAGAGGTCAACGAGCTGCTGCAGCACCCATCTGTTGTGAAGCACGTACAAGCATACTTGGATTCACTCAGTGCAGCAGGACCCAGTGGTTGGAGTACGTGGCGCATGAAACTGCCGCCCTCAATGCTGGCCCAGATGGCATCGGTGATTGCGCAGAGCCGCGCATCGCAGGAGGCTGCAGCAGCTGCAGCGGCAGCAGCAGCAGCAGCAGTGTCACCTGCCAAGACAACGTCTGCTGAAGTGAACAACAGCAATATTCCACTTCAGCCAGCTGGGTATACCCAGGCTGGGCCAGGGCCCTCCGCCCTGCTACCTCAGCAGCTGGAGGACGTCATGAGTGGCACCCAGCTCATTGAGGGATTCAGCCTGCAATCGCTGCTGCAGGACGTGCCCATGGTGAGGGTGTGCTGACTGTCGCACAAGCGTGTATGCAAGCAGCTGCTCCTGTGGAAAGTGCATTTGCTTTGTTTACATGCTTGTGCTCTGCTGTTGCTGTGGCCCACGTGCGGCGTGCAGCAGGCCTCATTCAAGTTCAGCACGTGTCTACAAGGTTGGCTTGGTTTGTGTCACCTGTATGCAGGCTGATGGCCCAACCCAAGCACCCATGCCAATTGATCAGCAGATGCTCATTGGGACGCTGCACCCAGATGACCTTGCAAGGCTGCAGCACCCAACAGCAGGTGCGACCTCGTGCTTCGGCGGTTGAGTAGGATGCTGATTTATTCACATGGCTGTGTTGGTTTGCAGCAAATGCAGATGTTGACTGGGAAGAAGCACCAACTAGGCTGCTGAATACGTGCACCTCGGGGGCATGCCCCATCAATTTAGGTATAGGCCCGTCCCCTCGCCCTACCCATCGGTCAGCTCAGTAACAGTCTCGTGTTTTGATCCACTCCTTGTGCGCAGGGGAGTGGGGGAGATATGCGGAACTGGCGCTGCTTCAGCAGCAGGCAAATGTGCTGGGGTTGCGGTTGTAGGCTCAGCCCCTCAACACACATCAGCTGCAGGCAAGTGCATACCACGTACACAACCATGCCGCTCTCACGACTACTCTTATCTCGTGGGCAGCCTGCCCGTGTAGCCTGCCTGGTACTGTAAACTAGTGCCCATGCCTTCATGTCTGCGGCCTCAGAGCTCCTGCAACAGCATGACAAGGACACCTGCAAGTACGCGATCGACCAGCACACATTTACTCTACGCACCTGAAAGGTTGTCACTGTGCTGTGTCCTTGTGCAGGTGACATGCTGTCAATGGAGCATCAGCTGCTGTCAAGGCAGTTTCAAGGCATTAGCTCGCATGCACAACTTGGCACCGCATTGGTAGGAGTAACCCCTCAAACAGGCCTAGGCTGGGGCCCAGATGAGCAGATGCAGCAGGCAGGACGACACTTGGGGGCAAGCATTCGCAGTCAGCAGCTTGGCGAGAGTCTTCGAGGTAACGGGGGCGCAGCAGGTGGTGCAGTGAACAACACTCACCTCAGAAGTATTCGCACAACGGATAGCTCAGGCATCGATCCTGGCATCAGCAATGATTCAGAGTGGGCAACACAGCTAGCAGGGGGCCTGCCAACAGCCGGCTTTGGGTTTGGGCCCGTGACAACGGCCATGCCGGTCACACCAGGGTGGGCCCAACAGCCTGGCGCACCGCCATCTGCTGCTGCGGCTGAAGCAGTAGCGGGCACGCACCGCACCGTCACGCGCTACGATTCTCGCGCTTCTGAGTCCAGCCAGGAGGACCGCGCCAGCTCAGGGCCGGGTGGGCGCGCAGCAGCGGGACACCTTGTGCACCTTGAGAGTGTGCAAGAAGAGGAGGCCTGGTCAGCACACGGGTCCCCTGCACGTATGGGCGGGTCGCCCACACACCATACGGCATCCCCCAGCCAATGTGCTGCAGAAGGTATGGCACTGATGGCTGCAGCCGCGGCAGCAGCTGAAGAAACGGGCATGGGTATGAGTAGGGCAGCACGTGCTGTGAGTGCTGACAGGGCGGGCAGTCTTGGGGCCACTAGCTCTGTGCAGGGCACTGCACCACGTCCCGGTCGCCTGCCACCACTGCAACATGAGGCAGTGCAGCGACTGGGCTCTGCTGCCAGTGAGCCGTCCGCAGGCATGGGCAGCCCAGGCGGTCCTGGCAGTTTTTCCTTTGCATCCCTCAGCTCCATGCCCTCTGCTCCCACACCGGTGTTTGAGCCGCGCATGTCGCCGTCCCCGATGGCACCTTCGCCGTCCCAGAGGCACCGCGACGCGGTGCTGGAGGCCAAAGGGGACCAGTATGAGCAGGAGCAAGATGGCGTGGAGGACATGGTGCTGTCGATGGGCCAAATCAGCCTGCATGAGACGCTGCGCAATCGTGCAGCGCGATTGCGCACTGATCTGGTGGCTCAGCTGGGGCCGTCCGCTCTGGACGCCGCATGCAAGGTGGTGCGCGCCGCACAGGCACGGGCCACTGCGCATGGTTATGCTGCAGGCGGGGACGTGGACATGCAGGGTGGAAGCGACATTACAAACGTGCGTGCCCTGCAGGGTGACTTGGCACATGTGCTTGGGGCGCAGGCAGTCCATGGAGATACAGGGGCGGACCTGATGGCGTGGATTGATGAGCTGGTGTTTCTTGAGTCGCGGCAGATGCAGGCACAGGCTGCAACCGCATGGGCCTGATGCGTAGTTGTCAGGAGCAGGGGTAAGAGCATAAGGCACAACAATGCGAGGAGACTCAGCTATCTGGACGGTGAATAGAGAACAGTACTGGTCTTGAAGGTGCAATGGTAGCTTCAAATGTGTGTGCTTCGTAGCGATGTGCAAGTCCCATTGCATGCAGCTAACTCAAGCACCATCGGATAGTGCTGCTGCCTGCCCACTGTTTACTTGTTTCATTTGTTGAGTGGTTTAATGCAAATGCTGTACAAAGTGCAGGGGTACAAGATAGGACAGGGACTGAAGCTGTGAAGATACTGTATGGTGTGATGTGGTACACAGATCGTGGCATGTTCTCACATACATAGAGCCATTCGACCAGCAATTCATGGCCATATTTGGCCAAATCTGTATTCATGCACGTTGTATGTCGTGCACGTTTGTTAAAGTCATGCATCACTGCGGTTCCACACGGTCTGGCTCCGTCCCATCAGCACTGCGCAAGGGACAGCAGTTAAGATCTGTTAAATGCTGAGCAGGAGGCACTCCAGCTCGAGTCACACGCATGGCAGCATTTGAAAACTGCTTAGCATCACCATGGTGTTGAGGTACGATGCAGTGGACTGAATTGCAGTTTGGTAGCCCCAGCTGCTGAACCTCTGCATGCAAGCATCCTGGTGGACTGTGTCTGCATGCTGGCCAGCTACACAGCAGCAATGCATCTGTACCTGCTGCACAATGTGCAACTAAGCATTCAGGCAACATGCGGTACTGTTGCAAACTCTGCTACTGCCATACTCAGGTTCCACATCGGCAGTTTTATACTAGCTACTGCTTCACGCAGCGCTGGGACACCGGAATCATGCGGGATTTTTCCCACATCTGAGTCAGCTGCACAGTTCCCAGTCGTTTACGCAGGCTGCCTGGCCACTGCATAGTGTTTGGCGCTCCTAACGTCTTTTAACCAGTAATCTGCACACACTGCCCCTGGCAGTTCAGCAACTCCCAACTGCGATCACACCCTCACAAACCTACTATGCCGTCTTGTGAGGGCGCGAAGCGCAACTTGGCATCTCGTAGAGGAGCCGCAGCAAAAATGCAGATGACCATGCAGGTGCGCACCTAAACAGAGCGATGTGCCAGGGCAATGCCTGAGCCGTCCACTCCTGACCCCAGATTGAACTGACCCTGTTGTTTTTCCCTGTGCCTCGCAGACCCGGTGAGCTTCAAATCCAGCTGCGCGCTGAGCAACAGTGGAAGGTTGGGGTTCATAATGGTGGTGCACACTGTGCTGACTGGGTAAAGCTGCTGTGCGCGCAGGATGAGCCGCAAGGTTGGTGGTGCTCGCGTTGGCACTGCCAAGCCCAGCCGGGTGAGTTCACGGGTCGCCTTATCTACATGTACCGCAGGCCTGTGCCTGAACGTGCGTCCTGGGTCATGTGATGCTGTGTCGTTGCTTATGTTGCTTGCGGTCCTTGCTCGTGTTTCTGCGCACAGACCACCCAGGTGGTGTACGCTGCTGGCAACCACGGCCAGAAGTCCCACGCTGGCCGCTGGCGCGCCATTGATGCTGGCGTTGATACCTCCGATGACCAGGTAAGGCAGAAACAAGACCAATCACTCGCGATGTGCTGACCCTTTATCCAGCTCAGCTCAGAATTTTAAGAGCGACTGCACTCGTGTGCAGCTCGTGATCGCCTGCATGTCATGATCTGTTCGCTGCAACCCTCCTACGGTTGAGCTCGTGATCATTCCAGATAGACTGAGTTCGCACCCCATGCAAGCCCATGCTGTGTGTGCCTTGCATGACCGCATTTGCTCATGTGTTGCACCAAGCTCCTGCCCTGTTGTGCAGCATTGCATGCAGCATTTCTGCATGCAGTGCCACTCGCCACCTAGCCTAAACATTGGTCAAACCACACGGTCAACGGTGCATGCAAAAACCCTACTACACACTGGCACATGCCAAGCATGCTGTGCAAACCTCTGCACCTGCTACCTTCTTGGTGCCATCTCCCCGGTTATCACCACTGATGTGCTGCTGCATGTATGTTGCCCACAGCAAGACATCTCCCGCTCTCGCGGCATGGTGGACGAGCTGTTCCAGGGCTTCCAGGGCACCGCCGGCACTGCCAACGCTATTCTGAGCTCCTCTGACTACGTGTCCCAGGGCCGCAGGTGCGCTCTTCTCGAGCGATTGAGCGAACACAGTTTCAGGCACACTGTTAGCTCCCAACATCACTTGCATGCCGCGTTGCCTTGCGCCTGCGGATGTTGCTGCAGCATGCATGCGCTTGTGGGTGTAGAACGTTGAGCATTGCTGTCACTGACATGCTGATTGCATGCGCAACTGCTGTGCCCGCCCACCGTACAAAAAACATGCATGCACACATCCTGAGCATGGACTCGGGCGCGGGGTAGGGACAGCCTAGGCGCACACAGCAGCCAGAATTCCAGCCCACCAACATGTGCAATGCTGCTTGCTGTGCCTGCGCCTGCACGGATCGTGCTCCTTAAGTGTGCACCCTCACTTGTGTAAGCTGCACTGCATGCATGCACTCCATACGAACTGGCAGGAATGCAGTCCGGGCTGTTTGTTATACTGCTTGGGCTTATATTGCCGCACCCACAGCCAGTGGCACTTCTGCAGACGAGAACCGACCTGTGGTTGCCTGCTGCAGGGACCTGTCCAACATCGAGGACGGCTTCTACATCTCCCCCGCTTTCCTCGACAAGATGACCATCCACATTGCCAAGAACTTCATGGACCTGCCCAAGATCAAGGTGCCCCTCATTCTGGGCATCTGGGGTGGCAAGGGCCAGGGCAAGACCTTCCAGTGCTCGCTGGCATACAAGAAGCTGGGCATTGCCCCCATTGTCATGTCCGCTGGTGAGCTGGAGTCCGGCAACGCTGGTGAGCCCGCCAAGCTCATCCGCCAGCGCTACCGTGAGGTGAGCGGAGAGCACAGTGTTTGTGGATGATGTGTGGAGTGGTGTTGAGTCCATGGTACTGGATCCTCTTGTGCTGCTGCTGGGGTGGATGGACTGGTGCTGAGAGCTGTCCTGCTTACTGCGTGCACTGCCTGTGTGTGAGGTGTGTTGAACCGGTGAGCTCACATGTGGCCTGCTGCTCCCTGCACCTGGCACACTAGTGGCAGCGTGATGGTGCGGCACCCAGCAATGGCCTGACCCCTGGCTGCGCCGTGCCGCCTCCCCCTTGCAGGCGTCTGACGTGATCAAGAAGGGCAAGATGTGCTCGCTGTTCATCAACGATCTGGATGCCGGTGCTGGCCGCATGGGTGACGCCACCCAGTACACGGTGAACAACCAGATGGTGAACGCCACGCTGATGAACATCGCTGATAACCCCACCAACGTGCAGCTGCCCGGTGTGTACAAGAATGAGGAGATCCCCCGTGTGCCCATTGTGTGCACGGGCAATGACTTCTCCACCCTGTACGCCCCCCTCATCCGTGACGGCCGTATGGAGAAGTACTACTGGAACCCCACCCGTGAGGACCGCATCGGCGTGTGCATGGGCATCTTCCAGGAGGACAATGTGAACCGCGATGACGTGGAGACCCTGGTGGACGCCTTCCCCGGCCAGTCCATTGATTTCTTCGGTGCGCTGCGCGCCCGCGTGTACGACGACAAGGTCCGCTCCTTCATCTCCGAGGTGGGCGTGGAGAACCTGGGCAAGCGCCTGGTGAACTCGCGCGAGGGCAAGGTCAGCTTCGAGCGCCCCCGCATGACGCTCGACGTGCTGCTGCACTTCGGCCACGACCTGGTGAACGAGCAGGAGAACGTGAAGCGCGTGCAGCTGGCCGACGCCTACCTGTCCGGCGCTGAGCTGGCTGGCGTGGGCGGCTCTTCCCTGCCTGAGGAGTATGAGGGTATGTCGGCACCCGCTGTGCAGGCGGCACCCCGCCGCAGGCGCCAGTCCCTGCTGAAGTAAACCAGCCAGCCCCAGATCAGCTGTGCCTGTGCCCTCTGCTGCTGCAGACACTACGCAGCGGATGAGTGAATGAACGAATGCCCGCAGCTGCAGCGAGTGCATGCACTGGGGGGCACAGGGTATGGGTGGCAGCTGTGTAGTGATTGGATGCCAGATCAGAGTGCAGCCAGGCAGGTCGGCAGCTGATGCCACCCCTGAGTGCGCCTCGGCTGGCTGAGTGGGCTGCAGTGGCTTGGCTTATTACTTCTCAAAACAGTCGGTTGACACACCGGGACCAATTCCCACCCCTTGCCTCACCGCCTACACCCGCACCACCCTACGCTGCGCAGGCATGGCGCAATCTAATGGGAACAATGGTGGTTTCCAGTGGTGAAGTGTGAGGGGGCTTGCTCGCGGGGGGATGCTGGGGTGGGGCTGCGCTTGCGGCGCCCAATAGTACGGGTGCGTGCCTGCGCATGCTGCTGTGTATTGATGTCTCAATGGTTATGGAGGGTTGGTTTGGTTGTGCATGTGGTGGGGCGTCGCGTGCCCTCACTGCGTCACACGTGTGTCATTACGGTTGGAGGATGGTGCGGCAGGTGGGTACCCTGTGGGCTGGCAGGAGGCGGATAGAGACAAACTCTATTTTTCACTGTTAAACGGCCACGGCCTGCAACTGCGGCACGTGTACCTTTTTTGTGAGCGAGGTCTGTTGAAGAACAACATTGCGCAAGCTGTGCACACAGACATGCAACACTTGCCACCCTGGTTTGTGGACCTTTTTGTGAGAGCGGAGAGATGCAAGCATTAAGAGGCCTGTAACATGGTCTGCGCTGTGATGACTCTCGTTGCCTCATGGTCTGTCAGTGTGCATCGTGCAGTGAGCGCAGTTCCAGCACAGCAAGTCAGGTTCAGGTTCCAGGAGATTTGCATACAGCATTGGCAACGATTGCAACCTCAGCGTTGGGCATCGGCGACACACCATGTCAGCATCCACGCAAACCCTACGCTACTGAACCAACTAAATCTTGATGGGCTGGAAGCTGCTTTCACGTTGGAGCCGTGCTGCGCGCACAAAGGCTGCGGTGGTTGAGGTTGCACATGTGCAATGCACGCTCCATTGCGCGCCACAGCCAAGCACAGGCTGATCAGCAATGCACGCTCCGCAGTCCGTCAGCAGTCCGTGATGACATGCATGGCTGGAGCATTCTCAGGCAGCTGCCCACCTCAGACAGCGCTGCTGCCAGCTGCTAGTGCCAGTGCTGCTGCCAGTGCCAGCCACGCCCGTACAAGCCACGTGCTGCGTGGGGGCAGCACACTGGACATCAGCCAACTTCCAGTGCGCTTCATTCACCACGACTGAGCACGTGAGCAGGGTGTGAGCCTGTGAGGGGAAGGCACGCTCCCCCTCCTTTCCTGAACCATTTGACAACCTGGCCTGAAGGTGTGGCGTCAGGCAACCCCATCCTGCAGGAGCATAACCGGGCACTGCTGTCAGCACCCCTGCAGCAGATTACAGGCAGCAACGTGTGGCCTTATTAAACAGTACACCCTGACATGGCCCATCGCGCAGTGGCTTCCGCAGCAGCAGCACGGCTGAGTCTGACATTCAGCCGATGTGAGGTGGTAGGTATCGTGACCTGCAAAGTCGCTTGTCAGCAGATGCTCTTCACAGCGGCTTGCTGGGTTGTGGAGGTGCAGGACGTGGGTTTAGCGGGGATGGGGAGGCCATGGCAAGAGGCAAGCGTGTGCACGAGGCACAGGGTGTTGCGCAGGTGCAGGTGAGCTGGGGGTTGCTACAGCTTGGTCTCCAGGAAGTGAATCTCATGGCTTGGCAAGAGTGCATGCAGACTTGCAGGGCACTGTGCCCTGTGCAACCTCAATGTTTCACCATTGAGCATGTTCATGTACTGGTGGTGTGTTGTCGTGGTGACTGAGTCCGCCTTCACCCTAACGCTGTGCAACAGAAACCAGCTGAATGCTTCATTCAGTCTGAACGGTGAACCAACTGTTCATACCCGCTAAAAAAGGGGCCACACGTTACACACCACACTGTGCAGAGGCGTCTGATCCTCAATAGCCCATCTTTTCCGATGCCCCGTGTAATGATCACATGTTGTCGCTGCGCAATTTCATCAAGTCACCGCTTGTGGTAGCCACTCGCCAGCGCTGACACCGTGTGGGTGGGGAGCAGTGGGTCGTGCAGCATCGCAGCCTGCGCCCATGTTAGTGCATGCCAAGGGCAACAAGCTCAGTCACACAGATGATGAACCACAATCACAAAAGAAAGGATCGTGAATGTGCAGCTGTATACCGTAGATGCCAGCCTGCATGACATAAACCTGAAAACCGCAGCTGCTTGCACCAGACGCAGGCGTCCTTGATGTTACTTGCAGGCGTTGGGCAGTCAGCATGCGTACCTGCGTGTACTGCCAATAGAAGCCTGCCAGGCTGAGCAGTGCAGATGCCAGGAACAGGCCATTGAACCACGCATGGAAGAACTGGAACTCCAGCTGGCCTCCTAGGGCTGCATCCATGTCATGCCTGCGGGCGCATGCCACAGCCACAGCACAGACTTGAGCTCATCCGCAGCGCTGTGGTGTGCACTGGAGCGCACCGCTGCCTGCAGCTGCTCCACCCTCAGGGTCGGCGTGTGTGCAGCCAGCGTGCTGCTCACGCAAAGTGTGGTGTACATCAAGCTATACAAGTGTGGTATACATAAAGCTGCGTACATAAATCATTGCGTTGCCTGCCATGCTCCCAGCACCTTTTGGCCAACCCCACGTGCTACCACATCCGCACACAATAACATGTGCAGGTCACTCAACAGGTACTATTGCTGAGTCCGGAGGCAAACTGGACCCCATGATGGCAGCAGTGAAGCCCCCAGTCGCGGCCCCGCCCTCACAGGTGCAGACACACACACACACCCCAGCCTCATACGTCATAGAAAAAGTTGTGCAGGTGCTTGAATATCCTGTACCACGGCAGGCGTCCATGCACCAAGTTCTGGCGAACGACGTAGCACACGTCCACACACCTGTACTTCAGTGGGATGTTCTTGCGAATGAGCAGTACAGATGAGATGGTGTAGAACCCTGTGACCTGGAGCACAGCAATAGCATGACGAGCACACCCAGTTTGCACAGGTTCCCACTCAGTATGTCGTGCACGTTACAGAGCAAACACACCGCAGGTGACGTGCGCTGGTTTGGTAATGATGGTTTGAGCAAACACACTGCAGATGTTGCGTGCCCTGATGCTTGGGACAATCCTGACACCACACCTGTGACAAAAGCAGCACCAGGTGCATGGCCATCGTACTGCCTCGCAGCGCGCTGAAGATCTGCAGCCAGGAGCACGCACTGAGAAATGGGTTCAAGAAGCGGGCCATGGATGCACACATCGTGAGAACCGTCTAGTATGGTCTCCTTCACAATGAAAAAAGAAGCCCATATGCTCAAAGGGGCCCCTGGTGCAAGTGTTAGCATCCATGCTACTGCTCACCACCTCCCATTTGGCCCTGTCCAATCAGACTGACATGCGTGCATGCAGCACATCATGAAAAGTGACGCAACCCAGCTGTCCACGCCTGTTATCCTAGCCAGAGGTAGGCACCCTGGCACAACATGAGGAAGAACAAGTAACGCCCAGCCTCACCTTGCGCAACGACCGCAGGAACCCACGCAATGACATGGCACTGATTGCGGCGATGAACACAAGTGTGGAGTACTGTGTGCGGGGCAGTGCAGCAGTGCACACAGGGGGCGGTTCATGAGCATCAAGGGCAGAGAACGCGTGCAGTCTATGCCATACTGCTCTCACCCCACATACATGCTGTGAGAATGGTGTTATGCGTGCTGGCCCTCCCGCTGCCCGTTGTCCTGGGCTTAACCTTTCAGGGTTTAGGGTCACACCTAATCCCAACAAACTTTCGATGCGCTCAAGCCGCTGCCCAAACAAAACAGCCTTCAACAAAACCTGCCGCGTGGCTGTGTGGCTGCATCAGCATGCCATACCTTTGAGCGACAGCACCCTGCCCTGCACCAATGGCCTGCTGCCTGCTGCCCTACCACAACCTGCAAGAAAAACCCTGCTGTGCCTGCCCTGCTGCACCGCACCTGCGTCAGCACCGCCACGTCGATTGCAATGGACCCGTGCGACACACGCCGCAGCACCAGTGACAGCGCTGTGCCCACCGGGTCTGCTGCCAGGTCCTCCCCCCAGATGAGCGCCTTCATGCTCGTGAACATCCTGCGCGCAACCAATGTGTGGGGGCAGCACATATGATGGAGCCGCGCACACCATTTGTTGATGTTAACTGCCCTGTGCGCATGCCATCTGTGCCTTAGTCTGTAGGCAGTGGGGACATCCCAGCAGCCTGCAAGGAAATGGCATGGTTAAGCGTGCCTTCCCCAGCCAACATCCCCTGATGATTTGGTTCAGGCTCGGAGTACAGGTGTACGGCAGTACAGACACAGCGCGGTACAAGCCCAACCAGCACAGACGCAACGCAGCACATGCTCACTTGTACACGCAGTACACACTCATCCCGTAGCCCGCCATATTCTTCAAGTGGCCCCAACACGTCCGGCTCTCAAGTGCCCGCGCGCGCTCCGACCGCAGCTCCCCCAGCTCAACGTACAACGTCCTGCGGCACGTCACGGTTCGTCACGTGGCACGTCACGCATTCAGTGACTTTCAGATCGCCCATGTGGAAACTGCTGCTGGCTTTGATGCGCTGATCTTTCACATGGGCAGCGTGCAGGAGGTTTGATGCGGCCCAAGGTCCCCTGCCTGTCGCAGCCCTTGCACCTTAGCCACCCACGCACGCGCACAGACTGCTCACCCGCTCACATGCAGCCCGGCCACTCACTCCTAAGTCCTAACTCCTAACCACTCCAGCTCTTCCATACAGCTTCCAGGCAGCAGCCTCAGAACCACAGGAGCAGCAACACAAGTAACAACACATCCACACAAACAGCGGAGGAAACGTTGCATGCCATGGCTCAGTCACGCCCACGCACCGTGTCAGGCCCTGTAAGCTCTCCAGCTCCCCTTCCAATGCACGTATTGTGCCGCGTGGGGTGTTGGGATGCCCCCATGATACCATGCCCCGCAGCATGCTGCCTATTCCCCCCACCCCGTTTGCACCACCGCTTGGCCCCATGCGCTCCAGCTCAGCATGGGCCTGTGCGAGCCGCTTGCGCTTCTCCTCGCACATTGCCTGCGTCTGCCTGCATGGTGGGTGTGGCCGCGTCACGCGGTTGCAAGCAGGTGCACACCACACCGGCATGCACATGTCATGGCCAGTGCACATTACTTGAACTATGCAGTAACTGTGTAGTGCCTGTGCTTGAATCACACCTGCAGTTCGGCCCCACCTCAGGGATGCGACCTCAATCATAGCCCTGGTGACAGCCTAGCTGGTGCATCCTACTGTGCGACATGACCCTCTCCCCCCTGCTGCACCACAACAACCGACATGACCTGTACTGCCAACCCCACCCAACACCCACACCTGTACTGCTCCTCCATGGCTGCCACCTCAAATGCCTCCACTGGCCTCACAAACAGTGAGAGGTAGGAGTAGGGCACGGACACCGCTGCATACCCTGACAGGATCGCGATCATCCAAGTGCCCATCACACCCACACGGCTGATGGCCTGCATGCAAGCGCAGCGGCAATGGAGCAGAGCTAGGGTCAGCACGGGTGCATTTGCCTGCGCTGCAAACACTACGACGCAGTGCACGCTAGCAGTTCAGTAGTATGCAGCACCAGGGGCGTATGCGAAGATGCAAAGCTGTCTCAGCTCAGTTTCCTATGGAGCTTGGGGGCCTGAACAACACTTGAGACTGATGCCTAGGACTGCCATGGGATGCATGTTGGGACATGGATCAGCAGGTACCCCATGCAAGTACCACAACCCATCGTGCATTGCTGCATCCTGCATTGCTGTGCCTGGTCCAGGGCGCTGTGCAGAGCTGCCCCTGATCCCTTGTGTGCCACACGTGCCTGTTACGTTGGGGCAGCAGTACTCACTCGGCGGTACATGCAAGCACACCAAACCTTTCCATCTGTTTCTGATCATGTTTCCGATCATGTTTCTGATCATGGCACGCACCTGTTTCACATGGAACAAGCCCTCCACAGGCGGCGGCACACCGGGCAGGTAGTGCCCGATCCGCCAGAAGCAGTACATGAACGCGAGCCAGGCCATGGTGGAGGCTGCCAGCGCGTGCCACCCCTTGAGCGTGCCTGCGGCGGCACAGGGGCAGATGCAAGCCGCAGCTTGACCATTCACTCCTCCTCGCTCGCATGTGTGCTTGATGTCCCCACACACATGGTGGCTGCTCTCACCACTTCACTCCCAGGCACAGCAACCACAAGACATGAAATGATTCTCATGCACTTTGCCCTCTGCTTGCCAGCCACATCTGTGGTGACTGTGGTAAGACTGCGAGTGGCTATTGTCAGAATCAAGCCCAACATACGTACTGGTGCACACATGTCCAGCCCAGGCACCGGGAGGTAACTATTAACCATTAGCTGGTAACTGCGGCTGCTGCACCCACTGCTGGTGGCTGGCTCAGGTGCACAGCCGGTGTGTGTCCCTGCATGTACCGTTTGTGAGCTGCACTTCAATCCTGAGAACTCCACGCTTGGACTACGGATGACTCCACCTGACCACCGACCCAGCGTGTGGGGGCCCCTGTGGGCCTTGTTGGTCGCGCATGCCACGATGCTGTGACTGGCGCACTGCCCTGCCCGTCAAGCGCGGCACATGTTTCGGGCGGTAGTAACACCTACCTGACACTGTGCGGTAGCTCTGGTAGAAGGGCAGCACACACAGCAGCAGGAGCAGCAGGCCCCAGACTGTGCAGAACCATGAGAACAGCCGAGTGCTGCAAGTGCGTGTGGTACCCGGGGTCATCAGTGCGTGTTTCATGCATCATGTTTTGCCTTGGCAGACCAGCTGTGAGGGCATGCATGTGCAAACAGCCAGTCCTTTCAGCAATGTGTGCCCCAAGCCAGAAACAACAAATGCCCCATGGCCTCAGCATGCAGTGCACGCACCTGGGTACCATGATGTCGATGATTTCAAACAAGATGAGCAGCAGCATGTTGCATGATAACGCAAACACCAAGGACCAGAGCGTCTGCACGCTCAGGTCCCGGTCATCCAGGTGCTTGAAGCTGCGCGACAGGAACCACCATCCAGTCCAAAAGAACCCCGACAAAGCCGCCAATCCGATCACCACTCCCAAGACATCCATTTCCTATCAGCTGGGCATCATGCTTTCCTGCGATCTGGGGCAGATGGATCGAGTTTAGAATGTGAGCGTTCGCGTCATCGCAGTTTGCATGTTGTAATTCAAACTTGAATGTGAACTTTGGACCCATGCAGAAACTTCCCACCCTTTCATATTCAATGTGAGACAAGCCGCATAAATCCGCCTGGATCCCCTGACATTGATGCATAATCATGTCAAGTGTTTAACACATTCAACTATCATAACAATTAACTTCGTTCGCAACAAGGGTTTTTATCCACCCACATGATGCTGCATCGCCTTCCCCCCACCGCAGCCAGCTGCGCAGCTGGGCGTCATCGGCCTCTGATGCCGGTGACGCTTGACTCCCCTGTTTGCCCTTCGCCTGCTGCCAGCATCCAAAGCCTTGGTCGGCTGCCCAGCCCCCAGATCAGCGCCTGCCGGCCCATCAGGCGCGTCGTGTTCGCGGCGTCTCCCGATGCGGAGCACGGCGCAAGCTCCCCCGCATCCAATGGCGCTACCCCCAGCCTCCCCCCGACTGGTTTGAATGGGGTTTTCGACGCACCAAACCCTCTTGAGGGTGCGCGCCTCAACCCTTCTGAGGCTGTGCGCAAGCTGTGGGCTGGTGCAGAGGCGGTTTGCTTTGATGGTGAGTGGCAGCATATGGGTTTGATGGGCAGGGGCGTCCCGTGTCATATGGGGCCATGTGAACTGCTGCTTCATGGCAGGTTCGCTCTGGGCCCCGCACCAGCCACCCTGCGCACTCTCTTACACCTGACCTTGTTTGCCTGTGCGCCCTGCGGCTGACTTTCAAATGCCACCATGCGCTTGCACGGTGCATGTATGCGGATGAGCAGTGGACTGCACCGTGACTGTCAATGATTCTCTGGATCTCCTGGCTGATTTCATGGGCGTAAAGGAGGAGGTGAGCCTTTGAATGGATCTGAGCGAGCATCATTTGGGGGGTGGCTGTAGGATTTGTATGACAAAGGACCTGGCCGGAAGCTGCTATGCAGCCACTTGCACCATCCACCTTCCATCTGCTCTTTTACAGAACCCACACACTCTGAAGCTTTGGATGTGTCACTGCACTTAAACCATGTGCCCTTCCACCACAGGTTGAGGCGCTGACCAACCAGGCCATGGATGGTGCGTGGGTTTCTTGATGTCTGCCTTGCAGGGTGCTTTGGAAAACTTATCGCCTGATTTCTTGCTTGGATGCCAGGATGCGGTGGGCGGCGACATCTAGCCCATCAGCATGCACACTTACGTGCCCTGCACAGTGTACCCATCTCTGCCCGCATGTACCGCCCTCCCTCTGCAGGCTCCATGGACCTAAAGACAGCTCTGGAGAAGCGTCTTGACATCATGTGAGAAACGGTCTGCCTGTGCTGTGTGCACCATGGTCTGCCTGTGCTGTGTGCACTGCCTTCTTGCGTGCTGGCTTCATATGGCCTGTGATTCTCTGTCTCTCCCTAAACCTGAAGTAATGCAGCCTGTCCTACGCTACCCGTCCGTTTTCCCTTACTGCCTGACTACTGCCGCATGCCGACGTTACTACATGATTGCAGCAACTGCACCCCAGCAGACATCAAGCGGTTCATTAAGGCCCACCCTCCACAAACACGCCTTGCACCTGTAAGTACTGCTGCTGCCTGCCTGCGCAAACATGCCTGTATTGACTACGTCACCATGGTTGCAGCAATCACAGCACATGCAGCTGCATCATTTGGCCTTGGTCCTTGGTCCGTCCCCTGACACTCAAGTGGCGGATGTGCTAACCTGTTTATGACTTGCATCTAGAGCCAGACAGACTGCCTGCTGCTGACGCATATAGCAAAGGGGAGGGCCTTGTGATCGGTACGCAGTCACACTGGCAGCAATGCATTTGTGAGCTTCAGCGCTGTGCAGTGCGCACGCATAGCAGATATCACTTTGCTGTCTTCTGGCATGTCAATGAGAAACGTTCCCGCATGACACTGCATAGCAATGTCAACAGGTTGACCTCTCGTGCTCCTTTTGTGCCATCTGTGTTGTATGCAGGGCATTGAGGAGCTGGTCAAGACCCTCAAGGGCCGTGGCGTGGCTGTGTTCCTCATCAGTGGCGGCTTCAGGTGGGAAGTCGGTGCTCTGCCTTGTGACTACTTCGGATGGGGCCTCTCATCCTGTGCGTGTAGATAGGTGGCCAGCTCACGCGCATCAAAACTGTTGTGGAAGCCTTGGGGCATCGACTGATTAAGCTTCCGCCACCCTTTCACCTAACTGCTGAACTGTGATGGCTGCAGGGAGCTGATCCTGCCTGTGGCGCAGCACCTGGGCATCCCCAAGGAGAATGTCTTTGCCAACCGCATGAACTGGCAGTGGGATGATGACACTGGGGCTCCCACCAAGCTGGTGGGCTTTGACCTGTCTGAGCCCACAGCCCACAACCAGGGCAAGCCCCAGGCCATTGCCACGATCCGCCAGCGCTACCCGTACCGCACCATCGTGATGGTGGGAGGTGAGTGCCAAAGCCTGCTCCTGCTCGGCGTTGTTCTTTAAGTGTGTGATGTCTTGTCCAGGGCACGCAGTTTACACACCATCCAGCTGTCCTGCTGCAGTCATCGTCATCGCCGCTGTGTTGCTCTGCACTGGATTTGGTGGGCTGTGTATGATGGCTTTATGCGTGGCGCTGTGCAGTCGAAGAGTGTTGCGGCTCACGTGCTCGCAGATGGTATCACGGATCTGGAGGCTGTGCAGGCAACAGGTGGTGCCGACCTGTTCATCGGCTATGGTGGTGTGATCGTGCGTGAGCACGTGGCGCTCCAAGCTGACTGGTTTGTGGAGAGCCATCTCACTCTGCTGGCTGCCCTGAAGAGGTTCAAGGTGCGATTTCTGCAGAGCTTGCGTGGCATGCAAGCTGCACGCAGCTCTGCATGACCCTGTTGTCTCACATGCTGGTCCTGGGCATTGAGATGCTTGCATGTGCGTGCGTGGCTCCGGATGTGTGTTCACCGTATGGACATGCGCCCGCATGGGTGGTGCTTCTGCATGCAGGTCGCCATGATTGGTTCGGGCGCATGGGCCTGTGCAGCGGCACGCATGGTGGCACAGAGCGTGACTGCAGATGATCCTGCGCATGAGTTTGACACCGAGGTGGGTTACGTTGCACATTACAGAAATGCTGGTCATGGTCGGGATGTGTCTTCCCAAACCGGCCCGCATGGAGTGCAGTATTCGATCAAGCTGTGCTTTAAGTGTCCGGGTTCACACCAACCAACAACGCCCAGTTTAGAGCACACACAAAGATGCTGTGCTGCGATGTACGGCACATCTACAGGTGCGCATGTGGGTGTATGAGGAGGAGTTTGAGGGGCGCAAGCTCACTGAGCTCATCAATGAGAAGCATGAGAACCCCAAGTACTTGCCAGGTAGGACAGGAGCCTGCCTTGGACTGGGGCACTATCCACAGTTCATGATCTTTGTTTCCTCCTGCAGGATCACAGCCCTGCACTGTGAACATGATGGCTGCCTGCATCCAGATCGCGACTAAATGGGGAAGTTGGGGGATCGCAGCTGAAGTCACTTTATTGATCAAAGGTCTGCTGGTTATCGTGATCAACGCAGGTGTGGATCTGGGCGAGAATGTGCATGCAGTTCCCTCCATTGATGAGGCTGTGGCTGATGCGGACTGCATCATCATTTGTGCGCCCCACCAGTTCCTGTACAACATCTGCAAGCAGGTTGGAAATCGTTGGAAGGGGTGGCGCTGGTGTGATACATTGCACTTTGTTGGCACCTTCCTTTTGCATGTATGTGTTGTGAACGGCTTGGGGTTTGGTTGAGCACTAGTGACTTGCCTGCCCTGTCCGATCACAATGGCCAATCATTCCCTCACTAAACCCTGCCACTCTCCCTCTGCTGGCGCCTCAAACACTACAGATGGCAGGCAAGGTGAAGAAGGACGCCATGGCCATCAGCCTGACCAAGGGCATGCGCGTGCGCTCAGAGGGGCCACAGCTCATCAGCCAGATGGTGCAGCGGTACCTGGGCGTGGACTGCGCTGTCCTGATGGGGGGCAACGTGGCAAATGAGATTGCTGCAGAGCAGGTGTGTTGGTGATGGGCACCAGCCTCTTGCGGGCACTGCCAATTGTGTTAGCACATTGCATGTTGAGATCACTGCAACAAGCCGATGTTCTCAGCAGAGCGTCTTCCCTCCTTGTTTGCGTCCCGCCTGTCTTGGAGTTGACCTCATAACCAATGTGCACCTCATATCCTTTCCTTACCTGCAGCCCAGTGAGGCGGTGATCGGCTACAGCAACTTGGAGCATGCCAAGCTCTGGCAGAAGCTGTTCACCCGCCCCTACTTCCGCACCACGCTGCTGCCAGATGTCGTGGGCGCTGAGCTGTGCGGCACACTGAAGAACATTGTGGCGCTGGGTGCAGGCATCGTGGACGGCCTGGGCTACGGTGAGCTGACAAAGGCTGGTTGCGTTGCTGCATGACCACAGCCACTAGAGAGACAGCAAGTGACTCAGACTGACGTCAGTTTCCACGTTGAGACACAACAGCATGAGCGCAAGCGCAAACAGGCTTCGCTGGCCCTGTTGCCGACCGAACCCGTTGCCGAGTTTGCCATTGGGTGTACTGAATCCAGCTGTCAGCGTCGTGTGGGGCATTCAGATGCTCGTAGCTGCCTGATGATTGTGTGTGAACCTGAGATCCTGAGCTCTCTGTCATCCCGTGTCGCTCCCCATCCAGGCCCCAACTCCAAGGCAACCATCCTGCGTGAGGGTCTGGCTGAGATGCGCGGCATCTCAAAGGACCTTTACCCCACAGGTGCGACAGGGCATGCGCACATGCTATGTTTGTTCTTGTGCCCCTTTTCCATCCTTCTCTTATGCCCATGAAAACAAACCACACGCTCGCTGTGCTTCTCTCAACTTCAGCTGCAATCCATGGTGTCACACTTCAGCCCCCGCCCGCCCTGATCCACCTGTGCCACTGCTTGTGCTGCAGTGCGTGACGAGACATTCTTTGAGGCGTGTGGCTTGGGTGACCTGGTGGCCACCTGCTATGGCGGCCGCAACAGGCTGGTGGCGGAGGAGTTCACCAAGCGCCACTTGGCCGGCAACCCTGCCACGTTCAACGAGCTTGAGAAGGTGAGGATGCTGGGCAGCTTGGGCAGTGCAGTTGAGGATGCCATCGAAGGTTGTGTGTCATGGCTCTGAGCTCAACATGGTAGCGTTCATCATCCTGGTCATCATTCATTGCACGGCTTACTGCAGCATCACGGGTGTTGATCACGCTTTGACATATGGGCGATACGGCCACCCATGCCTGCTTGCCCATGGCCTGGCTCATCTCGACCTGACCACGCCTACCAGCACAAAGAAGCTCTGAATCCCTGCTTGCTGCCGCCTGCCACGTGGCCTTGGAGCTGCCACGTACGCGCCTGGGACCAACAATCCTCTGCCTTTGCTGGCTCTGGTCGCAGGAGATGCTGGCCGGCCAGAAGCTGCAGGGCACACTGACCAGTGATGAGATCCAGGACATCCTGCGTGCACGTGGCTGGGAGCAGCGGTACCCCCTGTTCACCACGATCAACCGCATCGTCAATGGCCACCTGCCACCAACCTTCATCCTCAAGTGGGTGATTTGTTGACTGGTGTGGGGTATTGACGGGTTGTTGTCGTGAATTTGATTCGGCGACGTGCATACTCATCCCACACTTTACATGCTCTTTTTGCTTGTGCCTTGTCTGCCTTCTCTCCCATCCTTGCTTTTTAGTGCTGCACCTCACACTGCTGGTACTGCTTCCCTGCAGGTATGAGGAGGGCGCGCGCCAGGTCATTGACGCGGGTGATCAGACAGATCCTGAGGAGATCGTCCCTCCCCGCAAGCGCACTGCCAAGGCCCTGGCCCCTGCCACTGCCGGTGCTGCCCGCTCATGACCGGGCTGTTTGGGCTCATCACGCAATGACAGCCTGAAGGGCAGTTTGGTTTGAGAACCCATTCCAACTGCAATCGCCGACAACTGTGATTGCGCACTCTTGGAATGGGATTGCTTGGTAGCGCATTCATCGGTTTGGCTGCGAGGTTTCTTCAAGGCTCCTGGGTCTATGAAGGGGTTTAGGCAGCAGTAGGTCATAAGACGTGGGTCATTGCTTTGTTAGTGCACACAGATTAGCACGCACGCCTGGCTAGGATACGTCGGTGATTAATATGCATGGTTCAGAAGGCTGTGGCCGTGTACAATTGCTCTTCTGTACATAGAGCACGCCTATCCGTGTGCATAAACCTGAATGGCATACAAACCCTTGTAGTAGATCACATCATGCACTGAAGAGATGTGAGAGGAGAGAGGATCACACAGCTTGTGAGCTGTTTGGCGTGAGTTTGTTAGGTCTGCGAGCGACACATGCTCAACTTGTGATGGGTGCATAACATGTGCACCATATGCCTTGTAAGTGACTGCAGTATCTCAAACTCGTCACATTCATGATTACAGTCTGTGTTGCACTGGTGGCAGCTGGAGACGGTTGGTGCATCCATGCACCGCAGCACACCAAGGACTTACAGCTGGGACCAGGCCGGACCGCAGCCGCCTGAGCAGCAGATGCCAGGCTGCGTTAAAAATTCAAAATGGTTTGTGGCAACCTGGAAGCTGGCATTGCATTTGGTGTTGGCAAGCAACACGAAGTTACAAAGTTGATGGTTTTTAAGTCCAGCAGCCGTTCCTTGACCCTCAGTCTGGCATCAGCCCAACACAACAAAAGTGCCCACCCCACAGGCGAGCACAGCCTGCTGCTGCTGCATACTTGCATGGCTGTGCCCCACACCGCCCAGTGACATCCTCATGCCATGCTACATGTCCTCACACGGGGCCTGCTACCGCCCAAGCTTGTGAGTGGGCAGGGCTGGCTTGCGCTCACTGACATACTTCATGCGCCGCGTCTGCTCCTCCAGCTCCTCTCGCTCCATGTGCTTCCGCCCCTGTGCAGTTGAAAGCCAGTAGTGTAGGTCAGCGGTCGGAGAGGAACATGCAAGCGTAGGCGTCAGGGAGGTGCATACCAGCACCAGCGGCGGGCCAGCAACAAAGAACTGCTGCCCTGGTCTACTGCGTCACCTTCAGCTGGCTTATTCCTTGTCAGCTGCTGAGGCATGTGGTGGCCTGAACTAACAGGTTACACAAGTTCTGGTGGCAATGGTGGCTGGGTGCTCTCGCATTTGGCATCTCCACACACCTGCTGCTTCCCGAAGCTTGCCACAAACTCGTTGCGCTTCATCTTCTGCTCCTGTGAGAACCCTTCTTCATCCTCAATGGTTCTGAGGGCAATATGAGCAGCAGTACGAACGCAGTGGCGCACACACGGTTGAGCCGAGCTTGCATGCACGTGCTGCATACATATATAGGCCGTGCGTCAGTTGTGCAGCACTTACAGCCTTGCTCCTTCCCTCAGCTCCCCCACCCCCCCCCCCAAACCACCCGCCACTACACACAAACACAGTCCACACCTCATCAATGCCTGGAACGTCCCGCGTCCCACACAGAAGTTGTGAATCCCCTCACACGCCACCCACAGCGCTGCCGGCACCCACCCGCCCAGCAGCGCGCGCTTCATGCGCTCCGTCTCCTCAATGTTGCGCAGCCGCACACTGGGGGGTAGCGCCACCTCTGTAATAACTGTGTTCAGGCCCGGGATGACCACCTCTGATGCCATGTTGGTCTGTGTGCACATCATGTGCAGCGTGTGTTCAGCATGCCTGACACGAGCGATGAGGTATGGGCACGCAGATGATGGCCAAGACCCAGGCAGGCAACCAGCCGCCAGCGAAGCCTACGCCATGCCGATAGCCAACAGCTGCGCATGGCAACCACGCTTAGCACTGGATCACAGCCCAGCAGCAGGGCCCTTCTTGCTGCATGTCATTGGACACCTGCGTGCCCAGCACCTGCTCTCCCCCTGGCCCATTTGTGCTGATGGCTGGAGCTGCAAGTCACCTCGTGTACACGCTGTAAAGGCATGTGGTGAGCTGCACCACAGCTTAAAGGGCTGTATCTGCACTGCTCGTCACTGCCCTGGGCACCTGTATTCCTTGTGCTGTGCCGCACCTTGTACTCGTCTGGGATCTTGTATAACTCAGCCTCCAACCGCCGCTTCTTGGTTTCAGGGTCTTCTAACTGCTCGCTGCCAACCTGTTTGCCTAACCGCTTCGCCAGCTCCTGCTCAATAAACTTTTGCCTGCGGGCAAGGTTGAGGCGCACACCTCAGGCTCATGACCCATGCTGCGAGCTGCTGCTGTTTGCAGGCACTCATCATCAACAGTATGCAGCAACATGGGAGGTGCGTGTGCTGCAGGCTCCTGAGCAGCCAAGTAGCCTTCCCATTCAGGTGCGTACTCCATGCATGATGCCCCATGCAACCCTAGCACGTACATGTTGGGGTCCTCCTCATGCGTGACGACCGCTGTGGCTTTCGAGAAGCCTCCCATAACTTCTTGCGGTTCTTGGCTACCAGCTCTGCCTTGCGCTTCCGGTTGTAAGAAATCATCTTGCGGACCCTGAGCCAACTTGTCCGCTGTGGTTCCACCTGTCTTCTTCCGTAGCTTTTGAAGCAGCTTCAGCTCTTCCAGTTTGTCTCTGCACGCACAACATATGATGTCAGTCCACTTACAAACCATGAATAACGCTTCGCGTGGACGAACCTCTGGATCTCGCCAGCTGCTGCCTGCTCTCCTTCTCCTTGTGGTGCTGCCTCATCATCGCTGTCTGCAGCTGCACGCTTAGTCCGCAAATTGCGAACGCGTTTACGTTGCACCCCACTGATATCTTCTGACATTTCACTGCAGCTGCAGGTGCCGCAGGGACTGCCATGAAAACACCCTGGACCATTCCACTCCCCACACAGAGATCACATGCGGATACGGAGCCATCAGGATTGCTCAGACACTTCATATTCATTAACAAAGCGTGTGAAACACGCCACCTTAAGCACCTTATGTGTCTCTTGAGCAGCATGCAACGGTCAAGACAATCGCATCCAGCTCTTGCAATTCCAAGTCCATGAAATTTGGAGCTGACTTCATGTGTGTCTAGATCCACAGATGGTCTTCCAAATCCATCTCCTTCGTTTGCACTGATCAAAGGTACAAAAGCCACTTAAATGCCCAGTCCATGCAGCTGAACATGATACAGGCTGCGCAGATACACATGCTGGGCAGCGTGCAGAACAATATAATACTGCACATAAGACACACGACGCAGTACCGTATTGCCAGCAACGGGGGGTAGCCGGCCATTAGAGGCTGTTTATTTGGATATGGGATGGACTTGAAGTTTGCACTGCAACATGTCAATCCAGACGTGCCGGTGTACATGCTTGATACTGATGATACATTCAATGACTTCAACCAGCGCAAACTGAGCAGAAATGCGCATCTCTCATCACTCATTTGCAGTACCTCATTGCTCTGCACTGCATTTCATGTTGCTGTCTGCTGGCTATCGGTTGCTCTGTTGGTCAGTCATGCCTGCAGTTCTACTGTGGTCGCTGCATGCCTTGTTCAGGCATCGACCTAAGCATCATCCGATCAACATGAAACCTCTCCATGTCTCCAACACTCCTCATTCCCAACCCATGTAAGTATTAGACCTGATCACCTGGCCAACCCACTTGACGATGCCCCTTGCCCCGTCAAGTTCAAGCCCGACACGTGCCCTGTCCCTTGCCCTTGCGGCTGTGCTGATCCGTGTGCGCCTGCCGCCCTGGCCTGTGCCTGCTTCCCCTGTGATGAGGGCGGCCGCTGCCAGGGAGGCAGCGCTGCAGCCCTGCGGCTGGCAAGGGGCGCGCCCACATCGACCCCGTACCTTTTGAGCTGGAACATGCGCTCTGAAATTTCAGCACGCACCTGCATGGACCAAGCACGCAACACACCACACCAAGCCCAGTCAGAGTGCAGCAGCTTGGTATCCAAATGGGAAGGAGGACTGTAGGAGCTTTGATGCAAGCCAGTTGCACCCAATCCTATGACTGTGTAGGAATGTTGAAACAATCAGCCATGTGCCACCCGTTCCGCTGCCTGCTGCATGCAGCGCACCTGCGCTTCATACGCGTCTGCACGCCCCGCTGACCGCATGGCGTCCAAGAAATCATTGCGCTCCTGTGCAGCGGTACAGTGGTACAGCAGTACAGTCAGAGGTGCAGCAGAACAACAGGCAGTCAGATAGCCTGCTGGGCCCTCCTGTGCGTCCCTGCACCACCATGTCATGTCCGTTCCCTGGCATGTGTCCAAATCCCTGTACACCACATGTCGTCCCAATCAATTTGCGCCTGAGTGGCCGCACACATATCATTCGAGGTGCCACAGAAGCTCATCTGGCATCATCATGCTCGCCATGTGATATATGCATATATCACACCTGGATCTCTGTGATCAGCTGCTCCACAAGTTCCTCCCGCACATCAATCGGCTTTGCAGCAGCAGCCGCTTTTGCTGCTTGCCGCTCCATCTCAGCCATCTGCGCCTGGCGCTCTCGCACCCCCTTGACCCCCAGCTCCATGACCTGGGACGCACAGGACGGCAGGAGAGGCAAGTGGGCGGACAGCACAAGGCTCAAGGGAGGCACAACCAGCGGCCGTGCCAACCCGAACATGCAGCCACAGGCAGCTGCGGTGCATGCCCTGCATGTACTGCTGTGCTGCGGAGGGAGCAAAAGGGCATCAATGCACCTGCCTGCTACCCTGTGTGCCTCCATCTCTATCCCTGTCCCATCCACACATGTAGTTCATATCCACGCACACAGGCCCTATGCACCATTGGCATGTTTGTGATGCCTGCAGCTGCGGCATGCGCGTGCTGCAAAGGTGTTGGCACAGTGTTTGCTGACACTACTGGTGTACTAGATTTGCAGTGCCTAACGGTAAAGCGTTTTTTCTGCAACCCACACACCTGTGCACATCGGTCCTTCTCCGCTTCCCGGTCAGGCCCTGGCCCATGCGGCACATACTGGTCACGCTCCGCAGGTGCGATGTTCATGCGCTTGCCACTGAATGTGGCTGGGGGCATGGGCAGCGGCGGCCCATGCACAGCGCGCCCCACTTTGGGAACTTTGACCAGTGGCTTTGTGGTTTTGGAGGGGGGCGCATGGAATGCAGCAACGCCTGTGCTGACCCGGTCAACCCAACTCGTGTCTCCACCTGAGCAGGGAAGACATGGACACTGAGCTGAACACGCATGTCGACTGCATGCCTTCAACAGCTGCCCATGCCATGCAGGGCATCATGCATGATGCATGCAAGCATGTGGCCAACACCACGCCCACGCACGTTGGATGCTGCTCGCCACGTCCTGAGCTGCCCGTAACGACAAGTTGCGCTGCTTCATAACATCATCCAACAGCGCCTGTGTTTCAGGCGTGAGCCCTAAGCCATCCAGAGCACCCGTGCTCCGTTTTGGTGGTTTTCCAAAGCTCATTCGACTGTTATTCTGCTCAGGACCACCACCACAGCCTTAGGGTTGTTACAGCGAAACTCAGGTTGCGAGCGTTTATTCACAGCATAAGCGAGATATATAATCAAGCATGCTAGCTTGGTCGATGCGAGCTCTGGGGCCGCGTGCGGGTCATGGATAAAGCCAAATGTTCCTTTGCAACGCTGAAAGTTTGTTTTCTGAGAGCATTGCTTGTTTGGGGTAGATGCAATCGCTGCGCAGCAGATCAAGACGAAAGGTCCAAGGTGTGGCAGTTGATTTCTGTGGGGCTCGGTGCGCCTTCGTAAAACAATTTACTATTGTGTAAATAATCGAAAGGTTTCAAGGGAGCTTCTTCCAGTTTCATCAACATTTCTTCATCAACAGGCTCCATCAACAGAGGCTCAAGACGATGAGGCGAGCAGGCAGGCATTGCATCGCATGGGCCCTGCTTCTGGGCTGTGCGGGGGTGAGTTGTGATCGGGGTTGTTCAAGGGTTTCTGCGTCTGGATCGCTTTCTGGATCTCCTATTTCTCAACATGGAGCACTATTGCGATGCTTTGCGCCGCGGAGGGGGATCCACAGAACCTGGGGGGCATGGGCTAGGGTTCTTCGTGCGTGTTCTGCACAAAACTTGACAAGGCTTTGGCAGATGCTTGGGGCAAGAGCTGCTGCCTGCATGTTGGGGCCATGGAGGGCGATGTGGTTGAGCCTTGTCAGCGAAGGGGCTGAGGTGTTATGGCCGCATGTCTGGCAGGAGCAACAAAGAAGCCACATGCGCAGCACATGTGCAGATCATGCACCATTGGGTTTCCGGATTTGTCCACAAGCAGCGCAGGATGTGCTGCACCCTGTGCCTTCTGTACATCATTCGTCCGTGCACCCATTACCCCGTGTTGGCCCACCTCCACTGCAGCTGGCAGCTGCGCTGGACAAGGCGCCGGAGAGACCTGTATGGCCCAAGGCTTTTGAGGTGGGTGGGACCCCTGCTTTGTAGCAGGCAGCATCATGTTGCATGGGTTCTGAAGCAGGACAACAACTGGAACGCTTGCTCGTTATGTTTTGATGGTTCCGGTACTCCACATCCGAACCCTTGCACCTGTGCACAATGCTGTAGTTGCGATGGCCTAGAAGGTTGTCAGGGCCCACTCCAAGTGGTGCCTCTTGGAGGCTCTGGGGCGCTCATCATTTGCCACATCTTGCTGTGATGCACTGCAGATGCAATACACACTCAGCCTGCCCTATGTGTCATCCCTTCAGCCAGGAGGCTTGCAGTGAGTGCCACGTGCATGCTGCGTGGGTTGCCGGGACTGGTGCAGAACCTTGTGTCTGCTGCAAACAATCCTGTGTGCACCCATGCACCTGCTAGCTGTGTCAAGCCAGTGGCCAGAATGTTCACATGCGAGCATCTCTCAGCGACAGCCAGTACTTGGTCAGCAGCTTGCAGGTTGACAGGGGATCTTGGATTGTAGGTCCCGCGCCTTGTTTGCACCCTCCAGTGCGTTGACAGCCCTGGACATTTGTGTTCAAGCGTTGCCATGTTTGGACACTGCGCTCTCCACTTTTCTGTTGCTGATTCCATACACCTTGCCTCAGGATCCCCACCCATGTGTGGTACGACAGCCGGGTGTCTGCGGTACGTGTGTCTGTGTACAACGGCCTGGATGACACATACGTACTGCCTGGAGTGATGTACAACGTGTACCCAAGGTACGGCACCGTCACACTTACATCTTCTTGCGTCATCCTGTACGCATGCTTAGTGCTGGCATCATGCCGTCCGCTGTGCAGGCGGGCTCGTGTTGTCCGCTCATGCATGATGCATCACCTGTGCATCAGCATAACAATGACCAGCTGATGCTGCCCACTTAACCATACCTGGCATAAGTATCTTGGCACGTATGCCGCATGGCTTTCTTATCCTGCCAACAACGACTCGTCTCGATGCAGGATATCTGTGCGCGCGTGTGCTGTGATCAACACCACAGTGGGGCCCACAGTGTTGGGGAATGAGGGCTCCTTGCCACCGGTAGGTTGACTGTTGACGCATGACCGTTCCTAGTTGTTCACATCGACTGTCTCACATGCTGCCTGCCATTATCGCTCCCCTGGATGGATCCTGGCATGATGGTGCTGGCACTGACCTGGGTGGGTGCCACAGCCATTGCTGGAGCCTGGCTAGGTGCAATAAACTGAACTGCACAGTGCACTACGTTCGTTGGGGGGGTCTCGCATTGGAGCCCACTCTCCCTCCCCAGTCACCACATGCCTGGGCTCCAATCTACGCAACCGCACTTTGCAAGGCCGCACCTTGCCCACTTAACTGTGTCTTTGTCGCCCCGTGTCCTTCTGCAGCCGCTGCCTGACCTGTCTCAGTGGACGTATGCGGGCACTGGGCGGCTGCCTGGCCGAGCCCCCACGTACATCTGGCAGTACACGGAGCGCTGGTGGGACAAGGTGAGGGGTGAGGGTGGGGCGGTTTATGGTTTTGTAAGTTTGGTTGAAGCCCCATGGGTCTTGTCTTTTCCCTTAGTGACTGTTCGTTTCATTGCGTGGGCTCGTTCTGTCCCCTGTCCGTTTGCTGCACTTCCTGCTACATGGGTCCAGCGCTGCTGGTCCAGTGCTCAAGCACTCCACTGTGTTGCGGGTGCTGCCCTCGAACGCCTGCCCACACACGCGCAGGTCAACACGTACACGTTCCACACCGCACAGTCCAACGGCGCACCTGTGCTCCTGCAGGTGAGCGGGGTGGGGGTGGGTGAGGGTGTGGGGGGTGGCGGGTGGGGAGCATATATGTATAGGGGGTGGGCCAGGGCATGTTGCCTGCGTGTTGTCCGCTGTGGGCCAGACTCATGCACAAGAGGTGGGAGGTGAGCTGGGGTTTGTTGTTGCTCCATTCATGGATGCCGGCCACACCTTTGGGACATATCTTCTCAATGGCCTCGTCTCAGTTGAGGCTATGCTCGCTGAACGCTGCTGATGCAACTGTCCGTCATCTTGCTGCCATGCTTATGAACCATCTGGCGTGCATAATACCCCTGCCTGCAGATGCTGGGTGTAAATGTGTTCAGCGGGTCACACTATGACCAGTACACAGCAGACTTCACGTACTGGGCTCCGCTGTACGCACCTCTAGTGCTGCGGTACGTTGACCAGGTTTGACCAGGGTGTTGGTTAGGTGCACAGCACGTAGCCCTGATCCTGAAGGGCCACAATATCTGTTCAAGTCTTGCAATCTACTTCCACTTCTTGAGTGTCAAGTGCCTCGACAATCATGATCCTTGTCAATCGTGCATGTTACCGTCAAGTACCTATGCCTACTATCTGCGCCTCTGCCTCTGCCTGCTGCCTTCCCCTGTGTTGCAGGCCCCCCAAGATCTGTGCATCCTCTGCCCCCACCTCAACCTCGGGCTCCTCACACTCCTCTCACATGCTCACTGCCCAGGCACTTGCCCTGCTGCCCTCACACCTCACACCCAAGGCAGCTCCTGACTCACCCTCTCACGCCAGTGAGGTCACTCTCCCCTCCCTGTGGGAGAGTGTGGTGGGGTCACTGCAGGGCGTCATCCACAAGCTGTCTCACGCACTGCCTGCTGCGATGCGCACCCCCTCGGCTGCAACCACCTCAGCAACCGCTAGCACCGCAATCACCTCAACCGACCCCATCACAGCGGCCAACCTGGCATACATCGAGGCCTTCAACCGCCAGCAGGAGCGGCGGCACGCTACTGCCGCTGCTGCCGGCAGCCAGGCAGACGAACGGGCCAACAGCGCAGACTCGAACGGACCCCGTGATGGGTTCAAGCTGGGAGTGGGCAAGTGGGTGAGCTGGAGTGATGACGCGTGGCGCGCAGTTGCGCTGGGCCGCACCCCTGGACCCAGGTGTGTGATGTGGGGATTGATTTGTGTGATGAGGAATGATGTGAAGGTTGAAGGATATGGCATGATGTGTGTGATGTTCGATGACAAGGGGCGTGGGGGCTGTGTTGATGTGTTTTTGTGACAGGTGTGGGAGGTCACGCTAGCCAGCGCTTCGCAACACAAGGCCTGTGCATCTGGCTATGCCTGCCGTTCCTGTGTGGTTTACAAGGGCCCACCTCAGCTTCTGACGCGTTTCCCACCCTGCCGTTGCTCTCACCTGAGCAAGGTGCTGTGCATGCACTGACAGCATGCGTCGTGCCCTCGTGTGTGTGTGTGCAGCCGCCGCAAGGCCCTGCGTGCGCCCTCCTCTTCCTCCTCTTTCCTGGGTACCTACACGCGGCAGCTGAGGGATGATGAGCTGCCTGAGTCAGTGGACTGGCGTGGCACCGGGGTATGTCATAGGGCCATGCTGCTGTTCGGCAGCAACCATAACAATTGTGACAAGAAATTGTACTTGGGCTGCAACCCTCTTGGGGAGTAGGAGTAGGGAGTAGGCTTCAACCGATTCCATTGCAGGCCTGCCCCAGGTGGCAGGGTGCGGTGCTGACTCCCTGACCTTCAGTTGCCACACACCCGCGTGCTGCGCGTGCTGTGCGTGCTGCATGGCAGGCGGACGGAGCGGTCAAGGACCAGGCGTCATGTGGCTCCTGCTGGTGGGTGCACTGCACAGCCCTGTGTGCCTGGCCCCATGCTCCCGTGTCCCATCACACGTGCGAAGCGCACGTTCATACGTTTCCGTGTCCGCGCTGTATGTGCATGCACAGGCACATTGTCACACATACATACCCATGTGCATGGACCCGCCCACCCTGCCCAGCCCCACATAAGCTCCCCAGCCCACATGCTCCTCAACCTCGCACTTGCCCTGTAGGGTCTGCCCCTCATAGTGTTGGCCCCTCATACTCAGAAGGGAGTGCCGCCTGCGCTGTGTCGTGCCGGGTGCAGGGCGTTTGCCACGACAGGTGCCATGTCAGGCGCGTGGTTCCTGGCCACTGGTGAGGCGCTGTCCTTCAGCGAGCAGCAGATCGTGGACTGCGCGTGGGACCACGACGTGAACGGCTGCTCAGGTGCGGGTGGCACGCCCCCCACCCAACCCCCCCTTTTCTTTCTTGTTCCTGCACGGCATTGAAGATGTACATGGGTGAAGGTGCCGTGCGTGTGGGTGCTCTTTTGTGGCGGGACCACCTGCCGCTGACCGCTGGTGGCAGCGGTGGTGAACGTGCCACCTGATGCTGCCTGCACATGTGTGAGGACTGAAGAGCTTTGGCGCCATTGTGCAACCTCCAGGCTGGGTCCTTTGCTCCTTTCCCTGCCCTAATCATCTGGTACAAGCATCTTCTTTGAATGTGTCATCAACACCATGTGTTTCTTCTTGCTTGCACCAGGTGGCTGGATGGAGCCGGCACTAGACTACATTGCTGCAGCAGGGGGGGGTGCTCTGGAGGGGGTGTACCCTTATCTGGGAGCCAACAGCTTCTGCAAGTGGGTGATGATGTATCGTGATTGGTGGTATGGTGGTTGGTGGTTAGGTGGTTGCCGATCCGCTGGTGGCCTGGTCCTTCCCCGGCCGTCAACCTTATTATCCTGGGTGCCGGGCGGTTGTCTGGTGGTGTGCAGGGAGAACACCACGGCCAAGGCGGGCTTCTTCAAGGGCTACAAGGTGGTGGGGGCAGGGGATGAGAAGGCGCTGATGGAAGCACTGGCGCTGCACGGCCCCATTGCCATCAGCTTCGACGCCGTGCACCCCACCTTCAAGTGCGTGCGAGAAGCAGCCGCACAAGTCAGAGTGCTCAGAGTGCCGATGGGCGCAACACTGCGGTACTGCTCCAGCGTCCGTGACTGTTCTGCCTGCCTCACCTTCTCACACGTGTGTGCCCACAGGTACTACAGTGAGGGGGTGTACTACCGGGCTGACTGCGGCCATGACGAGGACCACCTGAACCATGCAGGTGACTGTGCCCTGCGCAGTGGATGCAGTGGATGCGGTAAACATTCAGACAAGAGGCAGTACACGTGCATCCAGGATAGGTCAGCGTGTGAAACAAAAAGCACCCAGCAAGGAAGTGGCACTTGGTTGGCGCCATGCACGCTGCACTGCACTGCACTGAACTGAACTACACTGCACGCATTTACAAGATAGCCCATGCTCATGCCTCACAGCATGACACCGAGCGGTGTGTGTCCTGTCCTGTGATGGTGCAGTGGTGCTGCTGGGCTACGGCACCACTCCCAATGGGACTGACTACTGGCTGCTGCGCAACTCATGGTGGGCGCCTCACACACAGCTACCAACACCAGCATGCTCTTTTACGCGACGTGCGCACTGCACTGTAGTTACGTCCCCTGGTATGCAGCATGACCAGGGGAGTGAAAGCCCTCCGCCCTGGGGTCTGTTTGACTGTGATCCGTTGCCTGCAAGCTGGTGGATGTGAGGTCTTGACTTGCTGATCCAGGCCTGGAGAGCACCACCATCACAGCCGCTTGTGTTTGTCACGGACTGACTGGTACTTTGTCACGCACTGCACTGCACAGGTCACTGTACTGGGGGGAGAGTGGCTACTTCAAGATAGCACGCAAGGTGCGCGCTGGGTGCGACCTTGCGTGTTGGCGTGTTGCCCGGGAGCCTGAGCCCCGCCGCCTGATGCTGCTGTGCATGGGCCGTCACAGCGCTGCACACAGGATGAGCCTTTCCCGCTGCCACCACCAGGCCCACTCACCACACACCCAGTGCCATTATAGTCTGTGTCCCCCCTTGTTTAAACCTGCTTGCCCCTGCCACAACACCTGTCCCTTGACTTGGCGCAACTTGGTACAGCACTTCCCGTCAACCAAGGTGCTGCAATTCCTCTGTCCCTCACGAACAATACATCTCTATTTACCTTGCATGCCACACATTCCTGTACATCCCCACACCACCCCGCTCACAGGGCAACGACTGCGGCATCACAGTGGACCCAGTGCTGGCGGTGGTGGATGATAAGGCTGCGGCCAAACGCATGACAGCGGAGGGGCGCGCTGCTGTGGCTGCCGCCCGCACGCGCGCGATCCGCCCGCTCAGGGCCGCTGCCCGTGTGGCTGCAGCTGCAGACGCCGCCCGCACCGCAGCCTTTGCTGCTGCCACTGCGACTGCCACAAACTAAAACGCACCAGCCCTGGATCGAACTCGTATGCCACAGCCCAAACCCCAACTGTCATTGGGTGGAGCGCTTGCGATCTGGGTTCGGCTTCAACTAGCACCCAGTGCGCTTGCACCGTGTTGAGCCTGTGCCTGAGCCTGTGCCTGATGGACCTCCATTATGTAGGGGCCTGCCTATGTAACATGAACATGAACATGTAGGGGCCTGCCTGAATTGCGCACTACCAGGGATGTCATTCAAGCACCAACACTCATGCAGAGTTGTGTATTGTGCATGTAGCGCTCTCGGACGTGCTTGGACTGGCTGTAACAATACTGCTGCAGTTGACGTGTGCGGTCACGATGTGGTTCCAGTGTAGACAAGCTCCTGTCCTAGGCCCTGATACCAGCCGCACAATGCGCCTCAGGTTACACCAGTAAAGGCCCATGTGCCTGTGTTTATGCTACATGTAGTGGGCGTTGTCAGCCCTTTTGCATATACCGTGCCAGCCATCTCACATGATGAGACCACTATGAAGCTGCAAGGAGGTGCTTGGTGCTGAGTACCTACCACACGCATCCACGCGTATCATGCAGTACCCTGCCGCCTATAAACACGAATCAAACTCCAAATTGTGCTTCTGGCCACTTTTGGTTTGGTTTAGGCAATGTTGTAGGTTTGAGATTCAAGTAACACTGTGAAAAAGTGCAACAAGCCAATGCGTTCCCATGTCTCACTCTTGCAGCGTGCCCAGGCAGACAGGCAAGGTCTGAAGCCACAGAAGTATGTTTTATTGCCCTATGCAGGACCCCATGCATTCACAGCAACCCCAAGTTTCGCAGGCGTCATGTTTGGCGGCCCATAAAGTGCATGCTTGCATGAAGGCAGACAGCTGGAACAGCAACCAGCTCAGGCGCCTGTTGTCTCCTGCAGACCCTTGCATCCCTCTTGCAACAACAACCCGCGGCCTCGTTCTGTTCAAACCCCACACACAGCATTGCATGCCCCAGGAACTCAGAGTGCACCTGCTGACCTTACCCTGCTTGGGCAACTGGTAGGCATCACACATCATCACACATGATCACACTCAGGCCAGGGCAAACATATGTGGGAGACGGGCCATGACCATCGATGATGTGCGGTATCCCATCTCATACACATGCTACTGTGACAGTAATTGGGTAATGACACACTCAGAAACCTTCAACCCTACCCCAAACAGCAAGAGGCTAATTGAATGTTGCACAGCTTATCTGTCAAGAGCACGATCCCTAAATGCCCGCAGCCTCACAGCCGCATCAAGCTTCAGTATGATTGGAAACATCACCACCGCGCGCCTGCCTTGCCACTGACGCCTTGAGTCTCAACAGTTCACAAGGGGCCAGCATTGTGGCAGCCACTTCGGCAAAGTGGCAAGCGTGTAGCTGTGCCTGCTGCTTTTGCAAGGGCTCCCACTTGAGGCAGTCAGCACGTCCCCAGAAAAATGAATGTGAGCCCCAGTGAGGGTCGATGAGGGCTCACACATTGTGCATGGCAGCACATGCGTCTCTGAGTTGAGATGCGTACATGCGTTGGGCGTGCAGGCCAGCCACACACAAGTGGCGATACAGTGCTGCAGCAGCGCACACGTGTGCAGCAGGCAGTGGCCCTTGGTCCCTTGTTTGTGGGAGCGTGCAGCAGCTAGTCAGCTGTGCCAAGTGCTGCACCTCACGGCCAACGCACACGCTACTGCCTCTTCACTAAGCAGCATTCGGTGTTTGCCCACTCCTAACGAACAGATATACGCCTGCTGGCGACCCCATCCTTGGGGAGGGTTCAAACCATACGTTGGCAGTTGCAGCATGTCAGCTGCTTCGGTGTGTTCACATGTACGTACCACCTGCATCTGTGCTTTGCAGCACGCTGTGCCACATACGACTCACGGATGGGAAACCACATGAGCCACCGCCTGGCTCTGCTCTCGCCTGGCATTTCCTCCCTGCCTCCTAACGCGTCCTTGCACGTGCAACACCCACCACTCCAACCTTTCTGCAAGGCTGGCTACACAGGCACATGTCATGTGCGTGCCTGTCATGGCACCTGTTTCCTGATCAGCCACTGCTCCCCGGATCAACCACATACTCCTGATCAGCCACTGTTGCCGCATGAGGTCACTGCTTCAGGATGGTTGCAATGTCAGGGATGTCATTGGGCCGGCCCGGGTTGCTCAGCCGGCTGCGTTGCATCACCCGCGCACTTCCAGGCCCTCCCCCGCCACCGGGCACAAGGCCGGAGGACGCCGCAGCCGCTGCAGCAGCAGAGCTGCCTGCAGCGGGTGGTGCGGGCTGCACAGTGGGTGCCATGGCCGGCACAGCAGGGGCGGGGGCCGGGGCGCCTGCTGCCTGCACACCAGGGCTCGCGCGGCTGCTTTGGCTACCACTGGACACGGTCGTCGTGCCTGCCCCACCCACCACATAGAATGCGTTGCTACTGGACTCACGGGCAGGTGCTGCGTGGGAGGGGTGTGACGCAAGAGCCGCTCCGGCCCCTGCACCCGCCAAGCCGCCACTGCCGCTCTCACCTGCCACGTACACACGGCTCGCCGCTGCACCTACCCCTGCACCCGCTGCCGAGGAAAGGGTGGCAGACCCGTTGGTAGACAGCATGACCAGTGGGTCGGCGATGGACGACCGAATGGGCCGCCGGTCTACACGAGGCGCTTGGGGAAGGCCACCCTCCCCCACCACACCCACTGCCCCAACCGCCGCACCCAGCGGTGCTGGCAGCAGCATGTTGGCGGGCCCGGCTGTGGCCCCGCTGGCGGCTGACAGCTGGCTGGTGGAGGCCCCGCGGCCTGTGCGGTCCATGAGCACCGCGGCAGCAATGGCCCCGGGGACGGGCGGGGCTACTGCCGGGTGCCTGTCTGACATACGGCCCGGCAGGAGCGCAGCACCGCCCACCACCAGGTGGCCCGACCCGCCGCGCAGCACATGGCCGTACTGCGCACCGCCCACGTGCCCAGGCGGCATGTACTGCTGCTGGGGCACGAATGCACCAGGGTAGTGGATCCCTGCAGCTTGCCCCCTGCCGGCTGCTCCTGCGGCGGCTTGTGGCTGCTGCAGTGGCGCACGGGGGGCGGCTGTGGTGGTGGTTGCCGCCGCGATCTGGCGCACCACCCCCACGGCAGCAATGCCGGGGTTGGAGCCCGCGTAGCCCAGCATGCCTGGGCCCATCTGCGGGGTGTACGTGCGGTGTGGCTGGGAGGCGGACGCGGCGCGTAGTGCCTGTAGCGAGGGCGTACCGCCTGTGAGGCTCGTACCGCCGCCCGGCGAGTAGGCGCGTGCATTGGGGGACAGCGGCTGCTGTGCCGCCTGCCCTGCCCCCCCGGCCAGTGGCGAGGGCCCATGACCACCCATGCCTGGCAGGGGCGGCGAGCTGCGGCCCCCCGTACCCGCAGTTGGCAGCAGCCCTGCCTGCGCCATCAACGCTGCTTGGTTCAGGGAGGCACCCCGCTGCAGCGCGTGCTGCTGCTGCGCCAGCGCCGCTGCGTGCTGTGGGCTGCCCAAGGGGCCGGTCCCGGGCCGTGCACGCACCACGTGGGGATCTGCTGCACCGTGTAGCAACCGGCCCGAGCCGCCAGCAGCCAGCACACCACCCATTGCACCACCCACCAAACCCTCCCCTCCGCCCCCCTCATCCCCACCCACCTGCAGGCCTGCCATGTGGTGTGGCACCCCCACCAGACCCCCTGCTGCCGCCCCACCCAGGCCTGGCAGCAAGGGCAGTGGGCCAGACGCTGCCGCGGCATCTGGACGGTCCAGGCCCAGGTTGAAGGAGTGACCCATGTTGGCCCCTTGCATGGGACCCATCATGATGGCGCCCGGGGGCACCAGCTCATCGTAGCCATCCAGGTACGCATTCAGCATGGCGTCCAGCTCAGCAAGGATCTGTGATGCAATGGGGCGGTTGGGTGTGTTGGTTGGTTAGTTGGTGACCAAGGAGGTGGTTGGAGGCGGGCAGAATCTGATGCGTGCAGGTGGCCAAGCGTACACCAGGTCACAGGGTCATCGTGCCAACATCGCCCAGAACGCATGAGCGCATGACCATGCACGCAAGCAGCCCAAAGTGTACATGCAGTGTCGCAACATTAGCTCGATACATGAGAGGCACAAGTGCACAACGAAGGCAAATGATGACCTAGCACGAATCACATTGCGCATGCATCGACATGCCCACACACCATCAATGCACGAAACCTGGTGTACGGTGTCACACGTACACACACATATGGACGATATGGTCGAGGGCATTCCCTAACGAGCATGCACTTGGGAAGGGAGGCAAAGCAGGGAACCATGGGCTTTGATTGCAGCGCACCTCCTTGAATGTGGGCCTGTTGCGGGGTCCGGGGTCCAGGCATCGGCGGCACAGCCGTTGGTAGATCACCGGTGTCTCGGGTCCAAACTTGCCAAACGAGCGGTTGTGGTGGTACCCCCCACTGGGCTTCTTCACCCACGGGGGTGTGCGGCGGTACGACTCCCACATCAGCACACCAAAGCTGTACACATCCGAGGTCTTGGTCAGGATACCCTTGTGCACAGTCTCCGGCGCCTGTGGCAGTGGGCAGGCAAGGCATGGTGGGGGCAACAGGCCAGGGCCATAGTGTATCAAAATCCCCAAGTGCATCAACCACCACTCGACAAACATACAAGTCCTTCAACCCAGGAGGATGCAGTGCTGGCTGCCTTGCTGAGGAGCAGTGCGCATCAGCAAGGGCCCACAAGCTGCTGTGCAACGCTGCGGGGTCACCACCTGTATGGTGTCACAGCTGCCACAGCCGGTCAGCTGCCAGCACTGCCGGGGCGTGCACACCTGGCCAACACCCACCTGGTAGAAGGGCGTGCCACCACGCACACCCGACAGGTGTGACTCATGGGGTGAGATGGCCTTGGCCAGCCCAAAGTCAGAGATCTTGGCCACCACACCAATGGGGGACGTCTTGTCCACCTTGAGCAACACGTTCTCCGGCTTCAGGTCCTGCGCCCATGCATGCACGCCCACCAGCATGTGTGGTGCAAGCATGGCAGCATGCGCACGTGCCTGCCCGCATGTGCATGATGCCGCATGCGCATAAATTGACGCTGCTGGTGCCGCTGGCATGCACCAGGGCATTGCCCCCAGCAGCAGGCAGCGAGTATTCGTCGCGGAGAGAGGCGGCGGCAACGCCCGACCGCATTTCCAAACCCATCGCACCGGCCGCAGCCCCAAAGCAGCTGCGTTCAGGCATCGCTCACCCCATGAATGATGTTCTTTGAGTGGATGTAGTCCATGCCTCGCGCAATGTCTGCCAGGATGGTGAGGATGGGGTCCATGTCTGGTTGGCCCGCAGGTGAGTGCAGCAGGCAGTCATTCAGCACGGCCTTGAGTGTGGCGTTGCACAGCTCCTGCAAAGAAGAAGAGGGAGGGCAGCTATGACGATTATGGGCCATCCCTACTGAGTTACTGGCAACAGGCCCTCTCCAATCGCATCCATGACATATAACTTCTGCTGCAGCACCTGTTGTGCAGAAACCCCACTGCAACACCTGTCCCACAGCTGCTTGGCTGCAGTGCATATACCAAGACTGCTGTACCGCTGTACTGCTGTACCGCACCTGCACAAGGTACAGCTTGTAGTCTGTGGTGGCTGAGGAGGCCTGTGTGTGCTCCACCACCAGCCGCGTGCTCTCACCCTTCACAGGCGTGATGTCGTAGTGGTAGGTGCACACGACGTTGGGGTGCACCACACTTGCGCACACGGCTGCCTCCATGATCGCCCTCTGCTCGGTGCCGTTGCGCTGCTCAGAGAACAGCACCGTCTTCACCGCCACCTCCAGCCCGCGCCACCGCCCCTTGTACACCTGCCCGAACCCTCCCTGGCCGATGGGCTGCATCAGCGTCAGGCGCTCTGAAATCTCTCGTTCACGTGGCCCGCCGATCTCATCCGCCATGGCCGCGATCTGTGCGAGGAGGGGCAGGGCAGCGATGGGGCCGTGTGTGAGGCAGCAATGGAGCTGTGTGTGGTCGCTGTTGAGCTCGATGCTATGAGGCGTGTGAGTGAGCTCATTGCCATGGAGCTCTGTATAATAAACAGAGCAAAAACAGAGCTAGGATCAGCTCGACCCAGCTAGATCTTTGTTGCCAGGATCAGGTTGAAGACAAGCGGGATATGGAGGCGGCGATGGAAAAGCAACATGATGCCACCGCTGTTTAGCACCTGATGCATTGCTGCTGTTGCAGTCAGCCTGAGCAGGTAGGGCTGTAGAGGTGACGCACACAAGCACGCTCATGCATTACCACCCCACATAGGTGGTCATCACCACCTCCAACCCCCCAGCCCCTCACCTTTTGCAGGTGCGTGTTGGAGTTGCCTGCATTGCCGCTGTTCCCCGATGTGGGGTGTGAGCCAGAGGGGGACATGGCCATGGCTGCACGGACCACTGGGTCTGTCATCCGTTTTGACCCTTGCGACTGCAATGCTGCTGCAGGTCCCGCCGCGCCAGCCACCGCCGCAGGCGATGCCGGCATTGCGTCCGCCCCTTGCTGCTGCTGCCCGCCCTGCGGCCCCTGCGGCGCCCCCTCCTGCTGCGTCTGCGCCTGCTGCTCGTCCTCCGCTGCTGAGTCCAGGATTGTCAGCAGCTGCATCTCCCGCTCGCGTTGGCCAGGCACAGGCATGGCGCCAGGGCCCATACCCCCCACTGCAGCTGCAGCTGCCGCTACCGCTGCCACGGCCCCAGCCATGGGGGCGGCCACCCCACTGGGTGCACGTGACAGGTGCTGGGAGCCCGCACCACCTGCCGACCCATCCCCCCCCTCCTCCACAGCCAGCCGCACATCAGAGGGGGAGCGCCAGGTGGGCTGGTTTTGACCTGAGCCCCCTGAGCCCCCTGAGCCCCCGAGCCCTGTGCCGTTCCTGAGCAGCCACGCAGCAGCCCCAGGCGATGAGGGCGGCTTGCCACCTTGCAGCCCGCTCATCGCGCGCGCGGATGCGACGCGTGGGGGCGTGGCAGCCCCGCCTGACGCGGCTGCAGCGCTGCCAGGTGTTTGGGGCGTCAGGCCGCGCCTCTCCACATCCTTCTCTGTCATGGATGGCCCAGCAGGGGTCGCCATCGAGGCCGCCCGTTTCAGCCTGCTCAAAACAGGGCCAGGGTTTGAGTGTAGGGTTCAGGGTTCAGAGCCATGGAGAAAGCACACGCGCATCAGGGCACACGACAGGATGTCTGATGCTCAGCGCACATGGCAGTTTGGCAGCTCAGTTGGGTGTGCTTAGGCCACCTGGCGCACGTTGTGCATGTACACACCGCTGCGCGTGCACAGCATTGCAAACTGCTGCACCAGAGCCGGAGCAGCTGGTCTTCCCGCCAGCGCATGCTTGCATGCAGCAATTGTTCCCCACCCACCGCCGTGAGAAGATGAACACTAGCAGCAGGAGCACCAGGATGAGGAAGCCCAGCACAGACACCACCACGCCCACGATGATGCGCCACACGCTGCTGGACCCATTGTCCGGATCATGTTCCAGGGGGCGGGGGGGTGGGGCCGGAGGCGGGGCAGGGCTGGGTGCCAGGACTGTCATGATGCTTTGGAGCAGCTGCTGGTCAACCGTCTCCCCCGACTTGCTCACGCACAGGATGTCGGCACCCACGATGCCAAAGCCCATGAACTGGTTCAGCGTCAGCAGTCGGGGCACCATGTCATACGAGCCATCCAGCGCGACCACGTCATTCAGCACAGCGCGCATCACCGCCATGTCAGCCACAAGGCCTGTGGACCCTGCAGCAGACGCCTCGCTGATCTTCACTGCCAGTGCTGTGCGTGCGGCATCCAGGGAGCCCACCAGGACTGCCAGAGCTAGGCCCCCCAGCTCCAGGGCAGGGAGCTGAAGGGTCACACTCTTGAGTGCGATCCGGGGCTTATTGGCAGTGGTCCTAGCCACATCAACAGCCCACAGGGGCAGTGCCAGGGGCACCTGCCGTGCTTGGCCTGCGGGCGGGGTGGGTGCATAAGCCTCCAGCCCCACCAGTGTGATGTCCATGATGTAAAGGGTGGAGTTGGAGGTGGTGGGGAGGCGCAGCACGCCGAGCACCCCCGACAGGTCCAAGGTCACATTCAGGGCAGGGTTGGTGGAGGATACAGTGGGGTCTGTGAGCGCCACGGTGCTGCCACTGGCGATCGCGGTGTAGGTTGGCACAGTGACGGATGCATACCAGTTTGAGCCCCTGCGCGGCCCCGAGATCACCACATCCCGAGCGAATGTAAGGGGCACGGCAGTGAGGGCCGACAGCTTGCGGCTGGACAGCACCTGTAGCATGGGCACCAGGTATGTGCCATTGCTGCCGCTACTGCTGCCGTCAGGCCAATAGCCCTGGTTGCTGTACGCGGCCAGGGTGCGGAGCATGGAGGCGGCATCAGCAGTGCTCAAATCATCAGTCATTTGCAGGATGGGCACAAGCTTGTGACTGGCGATAACAAGGTCCTCCGAAATTGTGGCCCCTGTGGTGCACAAGGCTGGAGGCTGCAAGCTGGCCACTGCCTCAGGTGAGATGTATGTGGGTGGGGCGTAGGAGGTGACCAGTGTGAGGTTGACCGCGAACAGCGAAGGCACCGAGAAGGCGGGTAGAAACAGCACGTCGCGTGACAGCAGGGTCGCCTCGTCTGCATTGTTCCCTGAGCCCAGTCCCATGGCTGACGCCAGCGCCTGCATATGAGCCCCGTCCACACATGTCGGTCATGACCAACATGCACGCGGTTCTCAGGGGGCACCTGGACTCATGCTGGGGGAGTAGCAGGCGCATAGGAACCGCATCCCATGCACGCTACGATGGCTACCCTCAACCAAAAATGTGTAAAATCCAGTCGGACCCACCCACCACCCCACCCACCCCCGCACATGGCTGCAGACGCGCTGCTTGTGTGCACAACGCACCTGCAGCGTTGGGTACGTTGAGAGTGCGTAGGTGATGAGGTACGTCATAGTAGCCAGCTCAGCACGGGTCACCATGATGGTCGTGTTTGCAAGCTGTAGATTCCCCACACCCCTGCAAGCCACAGCAACAGCGATCAGCAGCAGGACACGTTCAGGAACGTGCGTCCAGGCATATGCACTCCACAAAGCGACATGGCGGCACGTGCTGCACACCAATTATCATGAGCATGCCACGTGCATTGCAGACATGGGGATATCATATGATTCTCTCTCCCCAGCCCCTGCCGGGACCCTGACAGCAGTTCCTTGCAAACAGCCGTGCCGCACCATCTGTGCAACACGTTGTACAGGCCGAATGACACCAGCGGGCCTGAGGTGTTCGTGCCTGCCCTTGTGCGGTAGCACAGGTTTGTGAGAGTGAGCCCGCTGACCATGGCCAGCACATTATCTCCCAAGTTGAGCAAGGAGGGCACGCCCCGCATGTCCAGTACAGCTGCAGGAGCATTCGTTGCGTTGCCGCTACTGCCAGTGCTGTTGGTGCTGTCTGTACTGCCTGCATTTGCTGTCATCACAAGAGGCCCCTGGCTGATATTGAAACCTCCCTCTGGCCAAGAGTAATTGGCGCCCCAGGGCCCCTCTGCAACCGCCATGCCTTGGACGCACACCGTGGCCGGCAGTTCAGCAGACTGGATGATGGACAATACCCGAGCGAAGCTGCCTGGTAGGGTTGCGAAGGCTGAGCCCACTGGGGCATAAATGGTGGCCCCACTGCCGCTGCTGCCATTGCTGCACACGATGCTGGTGTTTGTGAGTGTGGTGCGGCCGATTGCCCAGCTGCCCTGCACCCACACTGCCTGGTCTGACACCTGCGTGTGAGGTCCATCATGGCACATGCATTGTGCTCGATGTGTGTGCATACCGCCAGCTGCACATAGGCTGCAACGGGCGGTTGGTTAGCCTTGTACACGAGCGTGTGCGCCTCGCATGCAAGTGCCGTGGCCATGCCAAGCAGCCTCACACAGCACAGCACAGCTGGGACAGCGCTGCTGCGGCTGGTGAGATGCAGACATGCAACGTTGCTGGTGTAGTAAACTAGTGATTGCACATGCGTGCATGCATGTACATGCAGGCGTGCATGTGAACATGCACGCATGCATGCACACACCTGTACAGCAGCAGACATGGGAAATGCTGTGTGCGCCAGCTGTTGCTTCAGTGCATTGAGCTGCTGGCACGTGGTCTGCACCCGCACTCCTTCCAACACCATGCTGACATTAGCACTCTGCGCGGCCCAAAATGCTCCAAGGAAGAAACTCCCAGATATGCCGGTTCCCACTTCCGCAAGCGCAAACACGTTCAGCGCCGCGCGTTCAAGCACCAGGTTGCGCAGCGTGGCTGCGAAGATGTCAGGCAGCACATGAGCTTTAATGAGCGACTTTTGGTCAGACGTGGCGCAGGTCAAGAGCGCTTACCTTGCGGCACATCCAGTTCAGTACAGTCGATGGCCCAGCCCAGATTGATGGTCGTCGCTATTTGTGATGCTGGAGACATGACCGAGTTTGGCGCCACAGCCCCAGACAGCAGCAGCGGCATGCCATCTGAGGCTTGGATTGCCATCGGGAGGCAGAATGTACCACTAGCCAACTGGGTGGGGCTTGAAGCAAGGACTGGAGCTTCACAACTGGGCTTGCAGGACGCAACCAGCACCACAAGGTACGCGAGCAGGCCAGCAATCCAGTTCCTGCGTCGCGGTACCCCAGACACCAAAATTTTTTATGCAGCATGCTTAATATCAAAAGAATAAGGAAACAAATGAATAAGATGTGCAAAGTTGTGCAATCGAGAAGTTCCAGCTCCGTGCCTGCTGTGCGGTCCAGCGCTGTCGTGGTGCTTAAGAGCTCCCATTATTATTGCCCCCTCCAGTCGCAGATATTAGCCATCATTTAACAGGCCCGATAGTGCGGGACTGCTCCATGATTGGACTCTACGGCAAGGTATGCATCAGGTATAAGCGTGAGGAAGAAGGTTCACGGAGCTGGGTGGTGACGTTTCCGAGCAGTCGCAACCTGTGAGGGGTGTATTGGTGAACTAACCGCCAGAGACCAAAAACAAAAGCAAGGCACACTTGTATGGCATATTTTGTACTGGTTCTATCTTGAAGCCAGCGGTCCCTGGTCTCTGGTGCTGGCAGCAACGGGTCGTCAAGCCGCTGTACACAGCCTTGCAGTATTCTGGCGCCCCATCACAGGCTTCATGCACTCTGTAAACTTCGCGCGCACGTGGTGTGCACTTGCATCATGTGTACCTGCCTTGTCAGGCTGAGAAGGCTGTTGGGAAAAGCATGAGGGTATCGTCAACACGGCGTGTGGATACATGCATAGTGTAGGCGCACACTTGGCCCCTGCAAGCCCCTAGTGAAGGATATTCAGCAAAGCAGCTGTGCTGTGCTTCGCCTGTTGCACCACTGCATGATCACCTCGCTTACATGTCTTGCAACTGCCAGCAGGGGACAGACAGCATATGTGCATGATGCAACTGCACACGGCGCCATGTGGCAGGCATGCCTGGGGGGCGGGGGACACAACCGCCTTCACACCAGCGCCCTGCCACATATCAGGCATGTGCCCGCCGCACCACAAGGTGCGGGTTTAGGTGCATGCCATCATACTCGCGCCATGCACAATCCTGATGAACAGCACATGCTGCCATCCCTGCCACTGCCATTATGTGTGCAACTGCATGCTCAACTGGCACAGCAGTGCCTCACACTGCTTGTATCTGCGTAGCTGGCCTTTGACCCACAGGCCTGAGCCTTGCACTAAAGAGTTGGGGCTAGATCAGCCATGTTATGCCTCCAGCAGCCGCTCCACCTTGCAGCCTTTCCGGCCCGGGTGCATGATGCACTCGGAGGGGAGAGGAGGCTTTCCAGCCTGCATGTGATGGGGAGGGAAAATGAAATAACAGCAGCAGCTCAGGCAACGGAAAGTACTGGTACATGAGGCAAGGTCCGCGGTCAACTTCATGAAACGGTCAAGCCCCCCATCCCGATCAATAAAGAGCACAACCAAGAGCACACAAGTGATGCAAGCTATGATCCAGCCAAACATGTTGGCTCGAGGCAATGCCAGCAGTTCTAGCTCCAGGCTGATGATGCGCGCACCAGCAGCAGCCGCACATCGCCCTCAAACTCCAGCGGGTCGAATGCAGACTTGAACCGCTTGACAGCACGTCCATTGCGGTCCACCAGGAACTTCTCTGCAGCCATGACGACACACACATGGACACATTACAACACAGAACGCAGCTGCAGTGGGTGACTGTGTAACTCCCTGTATCTGTTTCACCGGGTGATGCTCAGCTGCTATCAGTGTTCATCTAATCACTGCCTTCGCAGCTTCGGCTTTTTCATGTTCCACAACAAATGCTCATGACAGGCGCCCACATGGTTCGCCTCTACAGCCAGGTGGAGTGCTGCACACCAGTCCCTGTGATGTTGCTGCGTGTCGGTGCGTGTGTTCCCAACCACACGCACCGACAAGCAGCAACATCACAGCCAGGGATGCACATGTGCGTGCAGACCATGAACCCCAAGCATTGGGGCCATGCACACTTCAGTGAACGTCGAGGCGCATGATGCATTGACCCACCATAGTTCCATGCCACCTCCCCGTTCCGAGGGCGGGTGGCCTGAGAGCCAGGCACAGCCAATGGCTGCGCAGCCTTGAGGTACTTGTACAGAGGGTGCGCATCTGGCCCGTTGACCAGGATCTTGTCTGCAGGGATAACCAACATGTCTGTTGTGGTGAAAAGTGGCCAGAATGGTTGCACGGAGCTCCGTGGTGCCAACGCAGCAGGCGTGCAGAAACAAACAGCTGAGCCTGCTTTTCAACAGCGGCCACGCCAAATCTAGTGTCATGTGCTTCTAGATTGTTGTGATTGCCGTTTCCGGCAGGAGTTGCTGCTGCGCATAACCTCAGTGCTGCTGCAGAAATATGCGCACACTTTCATGCACTGCGACTGTGTAGGCCATGCACATGGGCCAACTCAGCCTAGGGTTGAAGCTGAGGCGCACACACCGTACACATCAAACTCGAACCCAAACTTGCGCCACGCCCATGCGCGCTCCTCGTCATCAGTGCCAGGAGCCTGCCCACCAAACTGGTTGCAAGGGAACGCGATCAAGTTGAACCCATCGGCCTTGTACTGCAGGCAGGCAGGACGCCGATGGTTGCAGTACAAATCAAAGGCTCCATGGCGTGACACTTCAAGACCTTTGTTTATGCACCACATCTTTCAGCTGCACTCGTGTCATCTCTTTCATTGGCAACAAGCAAATCAAGGAAGAGCAGGCTGTGCAGCTGAACCTCAAAGGCACTGCAGTCAAGGCCAGAATCGAATGCATGAGCAGGAAGTTCATGGAGCATGGAGGAGAATGCTCAGATGGCAAAATGGTTCAAGCGCCCAGCCAGCCAACTGTGACCATACCTTGTCGTACAGTGTCCTCAGGCCGGGGTAGTTCACGTTCTGCGGTTGTCAGGCAGTGATGAGGCAGCAAACATACCATGCCCATTTCAGGACACACACTGATACCATTTGAGCGTGCAAGTATGCGCTCGTTCTCATACATGCCGCAAGGAACGTGCACCGCTTACGTCCCCCACAACACAACGCAGCGGCCACACAGAATGGCCGCTGGCCGTGGTGAGACCTTTAAGGCTGTACCACCATCTAAGCCCCCCCCCAACAGCTCTGTGTATCATGGGACACTGAGGATTGCTGCTGCAATGCGCAGCAGTGCTGCGAGTCTGCTCTGCTTGCACTGCCAGCACCACCATGCGCTGTGCCGTTTCTGCGCACTGTTTTGTGCTGCGCGCTGCCTTTACTGCCAGCACTGCACTTGCCTGCAGGGGTCATTCGCTCGCCACGTTCACGACGACCAGCACCTGGTTCTTGTATGCGGCCAAGGACTTGGTCTCCCCTTGCATCACGGCACTGAAGCCGTAAATGTTGTCAGCTTCGCCCTCTGCCAGCGCTGCAGGGCATGGGTGCAGGCAGGTGAGGAGGGTTGGTGATGAGGTTCGCCTGTGGTGGCAATCGTGCATTTGTGGTGCACATGCTGAGCGGACACACATGCAGATCCCACACATCCTCCACCGCATCTCACCCACGGACGCCGAGCTGCCAAGAATAAGAGAGCCCGCAGTGGCGCCCAGCAGGGCGCGCCGGCTCAACCCAGAAGCATCAGCCCTGACAAGGATTGTCTTGGAGCGTGAGGCCGCTCGGCTGGGCCGAGCGTGCCCCAGCACACGCTGTTTTACAAGCATTGGGGCCGTTTCGAAGACCTGCTACAGCCAGGGCTTTCTCTTGCTCCTTTGTGTGAGCAGCAAGATGAGGCCTGGGCCGTCCAGCTCCTGTGCTGCGTTTGGGCGCATCATGCCCAAGTCGACCTTTGGTACATCACGAACATCTATCGGAAGTATAGTTGCGCCAAGCACCATGCACGTGCCGCAAGTATCACAGTCCGCTATGCAGCTGGGGCTGATGCATGTGGAAGCTGGGCTGTTGGAAATGGTGTCAAGGCTGCGGATGCCAGAGGAGCAGGTTTGTTAGAGATGGATGCAGGGGCTGTGCATCACTGTACACAATAACGAGGAACCGAGGCACCGCCCATGTACACGCAGCCACGTGCATGTGCACATTGTGTGGAGGAGTCGACTTGCTTTCCGCTTCCTTCTAACTGGGCACCTGCATCATCTGAGCATGTTTCTGGAGCTGCTGCAACAGTGCTGGCATGCTGCCCAGCGCCTGTCATGTGGCACAGGTGGTCATGTACAAGCACTTGGCGCAGCTGGTGCAGGACGTCGTGAGGCAGCAGCTTGGTGCGTGTGCACTGCACGTCCGGGCCACCTGTACGGCTCAGAGGCAGGGGGCAGGGGGCGCCGCTTTTCAAAACCACGCACTGCACCACGGTGCTTTCTGCACCGTTGCCATCAAAACCAGCAATCGCTCAACACCTTCCTTGCCTCCACTTCAGGTTGTATCAGCAGCAGCGCTCACCTACTACACAGGGCTACTATCCCATAGGGTGCAAGAGAAAGATGCTTGGCTCGTGCAAACCGATACCACCCAACTGCATATATGTACGCGTGACCAGATGCGTTGGCACTTGCACTGCGGCCACCTCGCTGTCCAGATGCTGCATGGATATGCACTGCATGGATCCCAGGTGATCCCTGCTGTGAGGTGCTGCTGGAGGGCAGCTGCGCGTCGGGCTCTGCGCTGCAAGGCGGGGACGGCGACCTGGCCACGCGCAACATGGCAGCTGCCATCACTGCGTGAGTCAACTGAGTGGGTGGTCGCCAACCGCCATGAGCTGTGCATGTCTGCCGTGATGGCCTGTGCATGCCAGATTGACCTGTATTTATATTGTGCTGGCTTTGCTGCCGATGGGCCATGCTGAGGTGTGGCATGGTCCGGCATGCATCTGTACCATGACTTGATTCGTTGATTGATGTTTGCAATGACAGCAGCTTCTTGTGGGTCTCCTCGCACATCACAGCGCCAAGCGGGTGCGCCTCAAGAAAGCCCTGGTGGCGCGCTTGGAGCAGCTGGGCTACACACATGTCACTGCCGTCATCAAATCCAAAGTCATCACCACAGAACTGCAGGCGGAGCATGACCATCATGGGCGTCATGGCCCGCGCGAGGCAGCAGACGAGGGGGAGGATGGGCAGGAAGGGGACCAAGAGGACGGCAGTGCAGGAGGAGATCTGCACATCATGTGTACAACACCTGTGATTGGCCTAAGAGCAGAAGCTCCATTAGCGCGGCCAGGCACCTTCACAGCTGCACAAACACCTGTGCAGCTGAGCTTTGACCTGGTGTTTGAGAAGTGAGCAGAGAAGCACATGCACAAGTGATGTTTCTAACAAAATGCAATGCATACTCCATCTCAGTAACTCGCTTGGCCCTGATCCACGCCCTTGCTGAGCCGCACCCTGTGAACTGAGTGTTCTCGTCGTCTCCACCAAGAGGCTGACGGAGCCCCTCGACTGACAGACATGCAGTATGAACAACTGCAGTGCCACGTTTGGCAACCCCATGACAGAGCGTCCAGCACCTGGTGCCTGCCCGCTGCATCCCACTGTGGCGGCGGTGGTGGTGCTGCTGAAGTACATCAAACGCGTGGGGCAGACCATGCGAGGGCTGGCGGTGGGTAGCCCTGTGACACACCGCACGCAGCCTCTGATGCGCATTGGCCACGTTGATACGTGGGTCTGGACATCTCAGCAGGCAGCATGGAGCCACCACGTGTGTGTTGCACGCCTCACCCGTCAGTGCTTTTTGAGGCTTTGTTGAATGTTTTCAACCTCAGGCCCAGTGATGAGCGAGCATCCTTCCATTGCACTCTTCGTTCATGTACCCTTTGTGTCTCCCTTGCGTACAACTGAATGCATGGTGGCCAGGGCTACAAGCTGGAGGGGCTGGTGGTGTGGCGATGGGACACGCTGCGCCAGCAACTTGGGCGCGAGCCACGACTCCTGGAGTTGCTGGCACATGTGGCCGCCGCCTTCCCAAAGCCCACTGTGGATGCAGCGGGCAGTACGGTCAACCATGGTGCTGCAGCAGTACACCCTCGTCAGTTGTCTGCCAGCAGCATGCTCAGGACGATCCGGCAAGGCATTATGAAGGTCATGGAAGCTGGCAAGGTATGTGGCTACATGCCACACTGCAGTGGAAGACTGGATTGGTAAAAACACCCACAAGCCCGTCCTGCCGGCTCATCATCACTATGCATTACCATCATTCCACAGCTGTGCGCGGATGTTGATTCATTGTGTGCAGATGCGTTGCCTGCCCTGTGTAGCAGACGTAGCAGTGCATGCTCATGTGCATGACATGCATGCAACTGAGGGAAACAGTTTCATTGATCATCAAGGTCACCAGGTGACTGTTCACTTACAGGTGTGCGGGTCAGCTGCCACACGGTTGATGTCGATGAGTTCATTGACTGAAGGGTCATGCCGTAAATGGCCTTACAGTTTATTTCATACGCATTTGGTCTCCACAAACTGGATTCTGGGGCATTCGTGCTGTCTAGCAGACAGGCATTGTTCAACCTTGAGCGTTGGTCTCCAACGGACAACGTACTGATGGTACCCCTGACTGTCATCCGCTTGCACAGCTAAACTCTTGAGATCCAGGACTGCCCATTTCACCACAAAGCATTGCAGCTCACGCCATGCAGTGCTACGCCACAACGTGTATGGTGCAGGTGCAGGAGGTGCCCTTTGGCAACTTCACGGATCAAGGGTCATACTACAACATGGCGCTGGTGTTTGGGTGGGTCACTGCTGCAACGGTTCCTTGGCAGCTGTCAAAGCTGTCAGATCTCCAGGCAACAGCACAACCTGCATGCTAGGCAGTGTTCGCCTGGCGCATAGCGGGTGGCCCACTGGGATGGCATTGTGTGAACCTTCCACTTGTTGCGACCAACATCCTCCCTCACAGGTACATGATGCGCAGCCTGAGAGATCTGGCATATGACGTCGGCTGTGTGGCGCAGCAGCTGCTGTCACACAAGACTGGTGCCGAGCGCAGCGCTGGCTTGCGACAGCTGCACACGCGCATGCTGGCGCGCATCGCCGCCATCCTGCGCCGCAACTGCCCCACGCACCGTGCGCCCTGCCCCTCCACCAACAGCACCAGCACCACCCCCTCGTGCGCTCAGGAGCTGCCCTTGCCAGGCCCTGTCCCACCGCCTGGCTCATCACCAGGTGGCTCTGCGCAAGGTTCCGTTCATGGCATCCAGTTCAAGGCACCAACCCCGCAGGCACCCACAGGTGGCACCCAGTGCACCAGCCCTGGTGCAGCTGCAGGCACACCGGCAATACACGCCACTGCAACTGGCACAGGGGGGACCTCCACAGGCCTTGCAAGTGCTTCACTCGCAGAGTTGGCTTGTGGATGGGATGCAGCGGACACGCGTATGGCATCCGGCTTCACCATACTTCAGGCAGACGACCATGAGCAAGAGGCAGGCTTGATGGGAGTGGTGCATGGGCTGCCACTGCCATGCATAGACCCAGCAGTGCTGGATGGCCTGCTTGCAGGCAGCCAGCACATCATCCCCGAGGATGCTGCAAGCAGCTGTGCATCCCTTGCATCGCAATCGGGTGGTACACGACAAGGCAGCACGAGCAGCACGGTCACCGCGCCTGATGCAGCGTGTGCTGGTTTAGCTCCTGTGGATCACACGGGCGGCAGTGGCACCGGGACAGCAGGTATGGTACATGTGGAAGACCTGATGGCCTTTGTTGCAGACCAAGGGTTCACAGATGTACAAGCTGCGGAAACCATCAGCCTGTCCACTGGCCCCCAGGCCCCTGTGACCCAGCTCAGCTCAGACCTCAGGTCAGGTGCGGCCCATGCACCGTCTGCACCGCCCGCAACTGCCCCCCAGCAGCAACCAGCCGCAGCCATGATGCCATGGGTGGACCCACCCATGGATGCGCAACCAGCAGTGGAGGAACTCACACCTGCAGGTGCGACACCCTCAGCCCCAGCTGCACCCCTAGTGGCCTGGGAGCCTCATCAGACACCTGTTCCAGTGAAGCAACAGAGCATGTCGGCTGATGCGCACGCCAGCAGCAGCGGCGGCGGCAGCAGCAACAGTCAGGACAGCCACAGCAGCAGGGTGGTGAGCGGCAAGGCAGCTACTTTTACACCACATGATGGACGGTCTGCCCGTGCCACCAGCACCAGCATGGACGTCACCGGTAGCAACAACACTACAGGCACAAACAAGACCAGTCAGGATGACAACGGCAGCCATGTGCCAGAGGATGTGGCCGTCAAGAATGTGATCCGCAGCAGTGGTGCCATGGGCGCACATACTCATGGGAGCAGCACTGCAGGAGGTGGTGTTGGTGACGGTGATGGGCATGGTGTTCGTCATGGTGGTGGCAATGCTAATCAAAGGCACAGCACTGCATCCGGCCTCAGTCGCCCGCTGGTGTCTGACATGCACTGCACTGCACACCCAATTGACATCCTACAGTTAGACATACAGCACATGGAAGCACGCACACGTGGTGCAGTACGTGAGCTGCAAGCCAGGCTGGCGGCGGTGCGTGCCCGTTCCACACAGCAGCTCTCCACCGCCGCCACGCACGCAGCAACTCGCAACCCCGGTGCCAGTTTGGTGCGGCAGCGCAGTGCGGCCTGGCCTAAGTAGCAGCGGCCCTTGCCCCACCAGCCTCATGCAGCAGGCGGTGGATGTGGGCAGCCAAGGTGCAGCCCCTAGTGGTGAGGCAGCTGCACCGCGTCAGCCCAGCCGAGGCAGCGACTGCGATGCGGCAGCACAGCTCGACCCTGTCTTAGGTGCCAGCCGCGAGGGTTGCCGCACGGCAGCTGATGGGAATGAAAGTCGTTATACTGGGGGAGAAAGGGAGGAGGCGACGACTGCTGATGGGAATGATGGTGCGTCAAGCACCAAACATGTGGTCTGCGTCTCGTGAGCTCTGAGCTGTGTGCTGATGGCCCAGGACCAGGCAACGGAGGAGGCGACAACTCAGCGGATGCACGTGGCTGCACCACTCTACTCAGCTGCGCTGCATGCGCATGTCAACGCAGGTCGGGGACAGATGCAGACAGGTGGAGGCAGGGGCAGTCATCGGCTTAAGCTCGGCTATCTTGAACTTCAACGTTATATCACCCATTTGATTTTTTATTACTCGTGCATCTACAACCTATCCTCCACTAGGAGCCACAGAGGCCGTGTCAATGCCTTATGCTTCAATAGTAAGCTGTGGCATACATGTGAACAACATAGGCTTTACGGACGTAAACGCGACAAAACCAGTGCCATCTTCTCACTTGCGCAGAAATCCGCTGAAAGGAGGCCCAGACCGTCCGATCTCTACAGGGAATGCTGCTTAAGCACGAAGGATTGAGAACTGCTTTAAATTCGAGCCAGAGACGTGTTAGGGTTCTTGCACCTCGTCGCCAGATGGTCAGCTGCCAGGCTGCTGCAGTGAGCGAAACCGTGTTGCGCACGGGGGAGTTAACACCGGATCTAGTGAAAAAGTTCTTCGAGGATGGCTACCTTGCGATCCCTGGTGCGCGGGCGCAATCCGCCTTGAGCTTCGCTGGAAGTATGGGCTTGATGAGCCGCTTGACATTGGCAGGGTTTGGGGTTGATGCATGAGCGCATGCTGGCCATGCGACCCATGAGCAGTATGCCCCATGCTGCGCCCTGCTCCTCATTGCACCTGCCTGTTTCCTCAGGGTTTGCATCATTAGAGGAATGCCAGAAGCTCAAGGCACGCGTTGGCGAGATGCTGGATGCGTTTGACCCCAGCACTGTGCGCTCCATCTTCTCAACCAAGTAGGCTGGCGGGCAGTCAGATGCAGCAGCCAGGAAGCATGTGGTTGCTGTGGTTGCAGGGTGTAGTCACTGTGTCGCTGTGTGCTGCTGCTTCAGATTCAGCGCAGCGGAGCACGCTTCAGTATATCCTGGTCTGGGGTCTGGTTTCTTACAAGCATGCTACGCTGGGCTGCGCCACATGCTCTGTGCTCTGTGCTCTGTGACACATGCCACAGAACTGTATGCGCATTCCATGCACTGGCCGGCTCTTGTCATGGTGCTAGCTGTGCATTCCCGCATGAGGCTCGCCGTTTGGATGAGCTCGGTGCTGTGATGTGCTTGGTGCTGTCCCCTAGGTTGCTGCTCGTGTGCATACGTTCCTGATTGTGCCTCGTGGCTGTGGCTGCCATGTTGATGCAACCACGGTGCAGGAACCAGACCAGCAAAACAGATGACTATTTCCTAGACTCGGCCTCAAATGGTGAGTGGATCACTCATGCGTCAGCTTCATGAAATGCTATGATGGAATGGCTGCAACTGGCTGTGCTGACCCGAGCTGTCCCTGTGTTGCAAGTCAACCCTAGCCTGGACTTCCTGATGCGTGTATGTATGAGCTCTTGGCAAGCTTCCACTGTATCTCATGATGGTCTGGGCACCTGGGCCAGTGCTTGAGCGGTCAAGGCTCTGGTATTCAGCGAACCATCACACCACGCTGTGTTTGCATGCGTCTGCAGTGTCATACTTCTTTGAGGAGAAGGCATTTGACCCTGAGTCCGGCACCCTGAAACAGCCCAAGCACCTTAGCATAAACAAAATCGGGCACGGTACGTGCGCTGATGGGTTTGTTGCTTCAAGTCGGCATGCGTGCATGCATGCAGTGTGGGCAGCAACCCGGAGGCAGCGGTGGTGGTGCATGGTTCAAATTGGGAAGAGGGAGGGGGGGGGGTTAGTGCAGGTGCTGTGGGAGAGATGGCTTCGCAAATTGCGATGCGCTCACCCTGATCATTAGAGCCCCGCCCCTGAAATTCAACTTTGTGCGCACAGCCCTGCATGACCTGGACCCCACCTTCCGGGCCTTCTCGCGCTCCCCCAAGGTGACTGGTCAGGACTGGGGTTGAGGGCTGGGTTGGAGTAACCAGCTCCTTGTTTCTCCTTGTCCCAGATGTGTCCTGCGCTGTTCATTCAGCAGTCGAAGCCTCTTCCTGGCCGCAACCCCAGCCATTTGAAGTGCAGGCATTGGTTGTGCAGTGCGCAGGAGGCCAAGCCTGTGGCTGTCGCATTTGCTGACGCGCAGGTGGCGGCTGTGTTGCGCTCACTGGGCTATCAGAGGCCACTGCCTGTGCAGTCCATGTACATCTTCAAGCAGCCACACATTGGTGGGTGCAGCAGACGCACAGGGCTTGGAGAGGTGGGGCTGGGACATGGCATGACCGTGTGCCTCACGCCTGGTGCGGAGCGACAGAGCAGTTTGCATGCGGCTGGGGTTGAGGGTCAACCTTGAACCCTGAACCCTAAACCCTGGATCCTCAACTGCAACTGAGTGTTGTCCATGCGCAGGCGGCGAGGTGGTGCCCCATCAGGACTCCACGTTCATCCACACACAGCCGCTATCATGTGTGGGGCTGTGGTGGGCGCTTGAAGACTGCACCAAGGACAACGGCTGCCTGTGGGCGCAGCCAGGTAATACAGAGATGATTTTGGTCTTAACCCTGATGCTGGCATCACGGACCCTCACCCTGATCCTCATGTGATCCACGAGGTGCCGTGGCCAGGCTGGTGGTGTGGCAGCTGGGTGGTGTGGCAGCTGCTGGACCTCACTGTAAAAGGCTGGCTGCTCCCAATACTGCTTTGGTTCAAGCAAGGCCCGCCCCACCACTCCACGCCACCCCAACACACCCCAACGCGCCCCAACCCCACCCTCACCAACCCAACCCAACCCAACCCCATCCCATCCCTACCCTTCATCCAACCCTGCTACAGGCGTGCACAAGCAAGGGCTGCTGCGCCGCTTCGTCCGCCGTCCCGACCGCTCCGTCACCTTTGACGCACCGGCTCCCACGTATGAGCTGGACAAGTTTGAGCCGCTGGAGTGCCCCGCAGGCACCCTGGTGCTGCTGCACGTGAGTCGCACGCGCCCTGCTCCATGCACTGTACTGCATACGTTGCACTGCATGTGTTGCACAGCGCTCCATGGCATAGTGCGACAAACTGCACGTGGTATGTGCTCTGTTGCACCGCATAGTGTTCTGCTTCACGCTGCTTTCAGTTCGTAACGTGCTTTCACCGGCATGCCATGTGTCGTGAGTGACTTCCAGGGTTGCTGGTAACACGCATCGCTTTGTTCAGCGTTGGGTGACCCTGATGCTGGAGACATGTCTGCTTACCATCCCTGTGGCCTTGGTCCTCATGCCTAACCAGCATGTCCGCCCTCCGCAACTCTCTCACTCCATCACAGGGTGAGAACATCCACTACAGCTGTGAGAACACGTCCCCCGTGTCACGCCACTCCTACTCCATGCATGTGGTGGAAAGTGCGCCAGGCACTGAGTGGACGGACGACAACTGGTAGGTGATGTGGCTGACCACCACTGTGCTGTGTTGCACTCCTGCTGGCGTTTTGCATGCGGTTGTACGCGTGTGCATCAGTATGTATGGCCGCGGCAGCAACTGTTTCTGAGGCAGCACCTGCGCTGCCACATCAACTCGCGCTCTGTGGCTGCAGCCTGAGCCAAGACATTTGAAAGTCATGCGTGTCATGTTCATCAAGTTGATTCTGTGCCTGTGCCTGTGCCTGTGCCCTCCTGCGTGCAGGGCCCATCGTGATCCGTCCAATCCCTGGACACCTCTGTATGGATAGGTCCATCACCATTGGAGCACATCCTGCCAGGGATCACATCACAATGATGTTATGCAGCCACAGTGGCAGCACACTGGAGCTGGCTGGGGCTGCACGTGGCTGCTGCTGAGGGCAGTGGTGTGTGTGCAGCCCCCTTCGGCGTGATCTACATGCTAATGGATCTCGGATCATGATGGCATGTCGTGGTGGGCGCAACCCTGCTGGGCCAGGGTTTATGTGAAGCTGACCACGCGCAGCGATTTATTCCACAGGGGAGATCAGCTTCACCACAGCAGGGCGACTGCACCTTGTGCTGTGCAGTACATGTGACAGTCAGGACATGGAGTCGCACACTACGTGCCTCAGGCAAGTTGCAGTGGTCTGGATTTGAAGGTTGTTCTTACTGGCGGCGGCCCAGTGGCGGCCCACAGGTTTTTGTTCCCCTCCTGCCACTCGTCACCTTCCAATCAGTGTGCGCCAGCATGAAGCTGTTGGGGCTGGGAAAGCAAACCGCATGGCCTCCTGTGGGGCCGCTGATCTGCTGTTGGTGCACAGTAGGATGGATAGGGAGGAGATGTTCAACAAACGATGATGTCTCTGATCCGTAACATTTGAACCCAAATCCGCATGCTGCAGTGTATAAAGAATTCACGCACTCTTCAGAAACTCGAAAAAGAATCTTGTGCATGTCTCAGTCAGCAGGCAGCACGAGCCAGCGCTTGAGCTGCAGAAGTGCGCGACACACTGGCTGCAACTCTACACACCGGGTGCAACAGGTCAGCACATCCACAGTTTCACACCAAACCACGTTTGCAACGGAACACTGCTGGCGCGCATTATCATATCATGTGCCCAGCAATTGGCAGCTGATCACATTGATCATTGACCCTTCAAAATGCTGCACTGATGCACAGCTACACTGAGCCACCATGGCAGGCAGCATCACAGTACCGTACCCATGCTGTAATCATACTGCAGCTGCGGCCTTGTCAATGCGCACAATCTCCAGTTCAAATGTGAGCGTCTTGCCAGCCAGCATGGAGTTGGCGTCCAGCTTGACATGCTCAGGGGTGGCCTGCGAGGGTGGGCATCAAGTGTGAGAGATCGGCATGAAGGGTGAGCTAGCGGCACAGGTGTGAGAGCAACACAGAGAAAAAGTGAGGATCGCGAAAATAGTGAAGTGGAGGCATGCTGTCACACACAGGACACCACACATCTGATGCTGGCACCGCGTTATGGCCATGATGGCTGGCTGATACACATGCAAGCCAGAATGCGCAGGTCAAGGTGGGAAGCACGCGGATGTGCATGCGAAGGGGCAGGTTGAAGCGCACCTCCACCACCACAGCCAGTGAATTGTTGGCCAGTTCCACCACCAGACCTTCCTTCAGGCCACCCTGGCTGGAAAGGGCAAGAAGGGAAACACAGGGTCAGCCAGTGCTTGTGGACACATGATGCAGCCCTACATGACAGTGCACAGCTGCACACACCACAAGTACGCTGCAGGTCCAATGGCCAGGCGTGCGAGCTGTTGCCAGCTGGTCAGCCGCGCAAACTTCTGTGCCGGCCCTGCCACCTGGCCCCTCACATCATACAACAGCTCCAGTCATGCATCCTCATACATCATGCAACACTGGTATGAAAGGAGGATTGACCGCAATGCCGGCACCTACTTCTTGTACCGCCCCTCCAGCCGCTCAATCTCCGGGTGGTCGCGTGGCACCACGAACAGCAGCTCCCGCCGCCACTCACCACCAGTTGCCTCAATCACTGTTTCCTGGCCCTCTGCCAGGCCCCGAACCGCCTCGTCAAAGCCCTGCAGCGCACGTGGCAAGCTGGCTGAGTGCTGCAGTGCGCAGCAAGCCACGTCCGGCAGCTGCAGGCTCCTGAGGGGTAGCGCCAACAGCACAGTGGCATGCAGCGCACCAGGCCTGGCAGCTGTTGCCCAGAGCCAAGGCCCATGAACATGCAAGTCTAGGTGTGTCTGATATAAGCAATGAAAGCTGCCATAGCGAGACGTATAGGTGACTCACCTGGAACAGCTTGTTGCCCATGACCTCTCCTGCGCCCACCTCAAAACTCATGGGTTCCCCGAGTGCTTTGGTCGACTCCACCACCTGCGTTGTGCGTGTTTAGCAGCAATGCTTATGAACTTGCACAAGAATGTTCCAGCAGCAGCACCTGTTCTGTAGAGCGCCTGGTTCTGGAGCCAGCTCTCGGGGTGGAGTGCCCGCACTGGCCGAGCAGGTGCATGCATTTGCGCGGTGACTGATGCATACCGGGCTCTGCATGGGCACCAAGCGCATCTGAATGCACAGCAGGCCGTCGCCTGCTCTGGACTGAATGGTAATGTTGCTCACAGTTACTCACATTGCCTTTCTCATCTTTGCACACAAAGTGCAGCGTGACAATATCCCCAATTGTGGCCACCCGCACGATGTCATCCTCTGCGGGCGGCATGCGAATGCACATATTTCACTGCGGGATGGTGCAACAGCCCAGGGCCAGGTGCACAGGTATGACCAGCATGGTGCACCCTGTGTTGCATCCATGGCTGCTACTGGTGCATGGGCGCGCTTTATGGAGCCTCAGTGATGTACAGACCTCACCCACGCACCGCTGCTGCTGGATCCGTTGGATCCCTGCTCCGCGTGTGCCTTCACCAGCGGCCGCATGTACCACGCTTTCTGTTGCGGATTGGTGCCGACACAGTGAGGAGAAGTTGGAGCTGCTGGTGACCGTGTCATTGAAGATTTGCGCGCGGAGGCCGGCGACATTGCAGTTGGAACTGCACATCTCCTCACGGATCCATAGGTGCAGCACCTCGAGGTAGCAGATACTGAGAGCAGCATGGCCAGAGCTTAACACACGTGCAACGATGTGCTTCAAGGCCCACGGCAGCAAACTCGACCTCACCTCTCACACTGTGCAGGAGGGAGTTCTGGCAGGTCAAACCGGCACTGATGTTCAGTGGTTCGCGTGCGGCGACGTTCAGTTAGCTGCAGTGGTCACTGGGACGTGCTAGCACGCTACTGTATTTGAATTGACCGTGCCCAGGGCAATCCTGGAGCAGCGGGGACGCGACAAGTAATCAACCAGGGGTGATAGGGAGCCCCTGGGACCCATCCTCGAGGTAGTTTACACAAGCAGCTGTCGTGGTGATCGGGCCCTTCAAGCAAACGGCGTAACAGTGCAGCACAGCCACATACAGAGAGGAGCATAATGCACGGAGCACATTCTGGTGCCGAGTCTCCGCTGAGAGTCACTTGGCCTGCTCCGCCTTGTGCTTGGGCGCAGGGGTCCAGCACCTGTCGAGGCAGCAGGAGGCTCGTGAGCAAACAGCCGCGGCGGTTGCCGCACCACCATTGCCGCAGCAGCCCTGGCTGGTGCTAGGCATTAGACAGGTGAACAGCTGGGGTGCCTGGAGTCCAATACCTGGAGCTCATTCTGACAACGGCTTATTGCCAGTGTTAATTCCACGTGCACAGTTGCTTACAGCGTTGCGCTGACTTGGTGCAAGCATGATGTTCCATGGGGTTTTGGGGCCTTGAACGATGTGGTCTGATCCATGCTACCATCCTTTATACGCAGGTAAACCAGCACCGCACTATGGTGCGATCTGCCAGATGGGGGCAGCGACTGCTGCTCCCCTTGCTGCTGTTAGCAGCTGCGCAACAAGGTGTGTGTGTGGCTGCAAGCCTGGAGCGGCCGCTGAGAGACTGTCTGCTGCTTCCGTATGTCAGGCGCCTTCAAGGATGCCGGCACTTCATGCATGTTGTGTACATGTTCAAAAGCAGCTGTCATATGGAGGCTGTCGCTAGGTCGTTGGCAGCCGCCAACGGACGGACGATGTTGTCAGGAAGGGTATCGCGATGGCTTATGGCAAAGCACGTTGACGTGCCATCTCCTGATGATCCACATGGTGACATGCAGCATGGGTGCTGCATGCAACACAGGGTGGGCACAAGATTACGAGGATGTGCCCGATGACTACGTGGGGTCAGACTGGGGGGTGGCTGAAATGGACACCACGGCAGCGCTCAACATCTTTCCGTACTGCGTCTGCGAGCAGTACAAGTGCGAGCAGGGCCCCTACCGCCTGACTTACGTTGGGCGCTCGGAGCTGAGCTTGTATGTGGACATGTGCTTCCAGATACAGACAGTGAGTGAAGAATCAGGCTGCGCATGCTAAGATGCACCTGGCGTTATTGCTCTTCAAGATCATTTGTGCAGGCATGCATGCCTGATTATTTGCACAGTCGTTCCCTGCAGCCGGCAGTTCTCATGCCATGCATGCATGCGCCCTGTTTGTCTTGTTGCAGGTGCCTTGCAACCCGCAGAATGTGTGCTGCAACAAGCTGACCAGCAGTTTGGCCAAGATCGAGTTTGAGATCTGTGAGTACTGCATTCTGGCATGCACACAGCCACTTGGGGATCAGGTTAAGGGTTGCATGGGGGTATGAGCATGGCAGCGGCTGCACATCATGGCTTTGTGTGTGCGTGATAATGTGTATGACATGGTTGCTGTGGTAATTGGTTGATGCCTCGCTTTTCATGTTGTGATGAAAAATGATGTTGCACCGCAGTCAAGAGCTGCGCGTCGGCGTTTGTGAGTGCGACAATCAATGGGCAGAAGAAGACGACATACTTTGACGACGAGTACAGCACAGGCAAGATCCGCATCACAGCTGTGAACATGAACTCACTCTCAGCAGCGCAGTCCATCGTCTGTCTGCGTGTGTTGAAGAACTCCACATGCACAACGCCAGCTACGTTTGCGCAGAATGGGGATGGATCTTTCCGTTACGGTACTTTTGAGAGCAGTTCGCACCGTTGCTGTGCTATCTGCAACACGGCGTTGCCTCCTCCTCCTAAGCCTCCCTCGCCTAAGCCCCCACCTCCTCGCCCTCCCCC
>QAXD01000164.1:474748-501409 GCA_004335575.1 Haematococcus sp. NG2 | reverse complement strand
GGGAGAGAGGGGGTGGGTGGGGTGGTTAGAAGGGGGCAGGCAGCGGACAGCTGTGCCGCAGTGCACTGGGATAAGGGCTCAGGGTTTGCGGGTTGTGGGAGAGCTACTAGGCGGCCCCCCCACCATCATCACACACCTCACCTCATACTTATCCACTGTTCATCACGCACCCACACCGACATCACTCCCTAACAAACTCACATGGGGCACGTGCCAGTACTCGTCCACACTGTAGCGGTGGAAACCGCCTCCCAGGTGGTCGTACCTGCGGGCAGCAGCGGCAGTACAGTCCGTTCCAGCGGTACAGCAAGCAGCAGCCACATAACGATTGCAGCAGCAGCAGCAGCTGCTGCTGCTGCTGCTGCAACAGGCGCGGCGTTGGCATGGCGGCACGGTGGCATGGTGCGCCACAGAAGTTCAGCAGCGCGAGTAGGGAGTGCAACCAACAGCAAGGCTGCCCTGTAGCAAGGGGCTGAGGGCTTGCACAGCTGGCACTGATTCAACTACTGTGCGTCTACGCCTGCAACCCAGCACAGAAACCCTTGACAGCCAGTCAAGGGTGGCCCATCCATGCACCCTACCAAGCGCAACCAACCACCCACCCACCCCCTTGACCCTTAGCCAGGACACAGCCCAAGACACCCACACCCAACAAATGAACCAAGCCATAAGTAAAAAGGTCATGGAGGGGGCCGCGCGTCAAGCTGCAGCGTCGCGGGTCACCCATGACTGCGCTAAACCGTGCCATGAAGAAGAAACGCCCGCACCCACATGCCGCCAGCCGCCATCTTGTCCAGGGAGAAGGTGGCCATGTACAGCAGCTGGTCAGCACGTGCACCGCCCTTGGCCTGTGGCAGGTGGAGGTGCATGCATGAGCCCGTGGCGGCGGCATACACAGCAATGGTGTGATGTTGCAGCACGGCGACCATGCCAAGCCTGCATGGGCCGCCCACACGCCCGCATCATCCACACCATGGCAAGTAGCTGTGTACAGTCCTCTGCCCCCCTACTGCATGCCGGCCCTGACAAAATCTACTGCATGACCTTGACCAGCGCTCTTGGGCCGCATGGACGCATGGACGGCTAGATGTGCACCATGCGAGTGGCTGCATGCTCGAGGGTTCTAACTTTTTCTAGTGCATGCCGGCCCGTTTGACGTCACGCACTGCTCACAACACCAGCACTATTTGGAGCAGCAGTACAGACGGATGCTGAGATGTGGAGCGCAAGAATCATGATGCTGTCACCCTATGATACTGGGTAAGGCTGTGTGTGACCTCTCACCTTGGCCCACATGTGTGCGTGCAGCAGGGCGTTGATCTCTGATGGCCGAGGGAACCTGCAAAAAGTGTGTGTGGCACAGGGCAGGTGATATTAATTGTCGAGGTTTGATGCAGCAGGGGGTTATGTGCCCCTGTTGTGTGGAACGTCAGGACACAGCCCTTGCAGTCCACAGCGCAGGATCGTAGGATCAGGTTATTGATTACTGGAAAGGTTATTTATCATAACATGATAAGGTTACAAATAAGGTACACCTGTCTACCGTGCCTGTTTACATCAAGGGTTGCTTGACACAGGGCGGGTGCATGGCGAGGGGGCACTCGGCACACCAGGTTGACACGTCATATGTCATGGTACACCAGTACAACTGCTTCTTGTGTGGGTCAGACTCACTTGGGCGCCGCACCAAACCCACCCAGCTTGGCGTCAAACCTCTGCTCCAGTGCCTCAGCGCACCCGGTGAGTGCCACCTGCAGCAAACAATGGCAGGCAACAGGGATCATCACGCGTTAGTTCGGCTGTAGGGGGTGTAGTTTTGCTTCAGGAACTAATGTCGGAATCATGTTTGATTGATTGCCCATGACGCAACAGGCTCTCAGGAAGAAGAAGACCGGCAACTAACAAGTGGCACTGAGGCGGTGCCGACCCCCCCCCACACACACACCACCACCACACACTTGCAGCACCCCCTGTGCCTGTTATTGAGTGGCGCTGTGGCCCAGGGATGCGACCACGCAATAGTTGTGTAAGAGTCGAAGGAAATATGCTGCAGATACAACAGGTCTAGGGCTCCATGTGCACAGCAATGCCTCTCCGTCAGTATTGGCAATGAGTCATCCCGTGAGAAAAAGGGTGCTGCCATGGACGTTGTGATAAGGAATAGAGCGCACAGATGACCTCCTAAGGACACGCTGCTGAGTGTGTACCGCACTTATGCATAACACACGCAGTCGTGGCTCAAGGTTTGTAACCATGGTGATAGTCGCGCAGCGTGTACTGCAGCAAGCTTCTTATCACTGTACTGATGTACTGCTGTACCGCCGCACCTCAGCCTCATCACGCGTGAGGGATGCAGCCAGGTCCTCCTCATCCTTGTCACTTGCCGCTGTGACAGGTGCGAACCAGAGCGTGAGCAAGAGTGTGAACATGGCGTTGTCTGCTGATCAGACAACAGCAAGTTCAACCAAGTGCGATCTGCTTCGCCATGAAAGTGACGCCGCCTGGCACGTGACCCAACATGGATAGCCCTATGGAAGAGTAAGGGCCTGGGACGCTTGTGTGGAGCAGCACAAGGCAGAATGCCTGTGTCTGCCCCGCACAAGCATTCCAGGCCCCTCACACTTCCGTGTGGGCCAGTTCTCACTCTTCCTCACAACACACTCGCCCTTCACACCTGTGCGACATACCTGCTGCAGCCTCCTCCTGCATTGCTTGTTGCAGCTGGGACATAATGGCGGTGCCCTGAAGTCGATCGGCGGGCACACAGAGCACAGCGTGAGCAGGGACCAGGGCGTTGGCAGTTGAAACGCCGTGTTGATATCATTATTAGTTGAGCACGGACGTGTTGCTTGTTACTTGCGCGCTGAGAGCGCTTGGCATGATCTGACAGTGTGCTGGCCATCCTGGCCATGGATGCCAATGACCCACAGAGCACATGGGCGTTCCTGGGCTCGTGTGCAGCGCACATGGGCTGTACCATGCAGAGATTGCAAGGGTGCAGCCCCCTGGACAACTCAGCGTTCAGCCTCTTTTCACTCTGCTGTGGCCCACAGGATAGGTGTACATGCTGCTCTTGGCAATGACGCACACGTCTGTATCATAATGACCAAGAGAGACAGAGAACCGAGAACAGCAACGGTCCCACGCTAGCCTCAGTATGTGTACAGCAGCATGCTGCTATTACCCACCACTCCAAACAAAAAGGAACATGCTGGTGTCCCTCACCAGCATGGCAAGTGCCGTTTTGGTAGCACTGACCACCAAAGGCTTACCTTGGCCTTGAGGTCGTCGCGGTTGCGGTCCCACAGGAATGCCAGCCGCCGCAGCACAGTGGTGAAGGACGGCATGGCCAGCTCACCACCCTGCCACAGCAGGTGTGAGGTGTGAGGTGTGAGGTGTGAGCGGTCTGTGAAGTATGAGGGAGTAGATGCAACAGCTTGTGTGCGGTGATGGTGCGGGTGTCGGGTGTTGGGGGTCCACTGCCGTTTGGAAACTGCCAGTGTGACCCTGTAGAATCTTGGGGGCTCACATCCTCGTGATGTGTCTGGGTTCTCCTATATAGTCCACGGACTGCCCTGCACAGCTCTGTACCGCTTACATGCTGAATGTAAAGGCAAGGGAATAACACCGACATGTCTTGCTGTACGTACCTGCATGATGTCCTTCTTGGGGTAGTATGTACCGCCGTACAGCGGCTCAAGGTCAGGTGTGAGAAAGACTGACATGGGCCAACCGCCACGGCCAGTCACTGCCTGCGGAGAGTGATGCAGTGCGTTGATGAAGCAACATGCAAAACGAGTGCACAACACGTGCACACATATGTGCCCAATAAGGGCATCACTGATACATGGTATGGTCATTAGATGATCAGCTGGGTGCACTGCGTTGGAGCTGATGGGCGGCAAGGGAAGCTGACAGGCTGCAACAGTGGGCGGCAGCGGCACAGCTGCGCTGGCGGTACCTTCACCTGTTCACCTTCACCTCAACCCTGCACTACCTTCACCTGTACCTTCAAATCCTTTCTTTACTTTCACCTACACCCTGCACTCAAGCGCACCCATGTGCAGTACACCTGTACCGCACCTGTACATATGCCATGTACACACGGTCCACATCAGGCCGCTCTTCCCGGTCCACCTGGGGCAGTACAGCCACATGGGGCAGTACAACCATGTGACCCAGTACATCCCTATGAAGTAGTCAACACACTACATGAGTTGCAATCAATCCTCGTTCATCTGCTCACAGCACACATGCCGCAGGACGTGCATTATGTGGAGGCAATTCAGCATGGCCTGGATGATGCTGCTAGTGCTCGTCTGGCCTGATCTGATCTACATTTGACTGACCCATGGACATGCCGCACTCATGTGTGCTTGCTCAGGACAATGTGTTGATGCGCATTGTCGATGGCCGCCCTGGCTGCCATGCTACTCTAGGCATGCACTGTCGTCAAGCTGCACTGTAGTGCCGTACGGCGCAGTTCTTGGAAGTGGTACAGTCCACTGCCCTGAACTGTTCCATTTTCAAGAACTGCGCCGTACTGTGCTACAGGCACTGTATCAATCAGGGTGCCCGGCGCAGTGCAATGCAGTATGGTGCAAAGCGCCGTCGTGGTACTTCGGTGCAGCACAGCACATTACAGGACGGTACAGTACAGTGCAATACAGTACAGTAGTGCACCTTGATGTTGATGAAGTGCTTGTTCATGATGGCGGCAGTCTCCTCATCCTCAAAACTCTCATGCTCCATCACGTGGCACCTGCAGTGCGCCACAGTGCAACCAGAGTGGTAAGCAGTACAACCCGAGAGGCTAGCTGCTCCAGTGCCTCAGCCACTGGGTTGGTCAAACCCTACACCCCAAAGCCTAGACCCTGAACCCTAAACCCAGTCAGCGTCATTCAACACAAACCATGGCTGACACGGGGACAAGCGAGTGGCGACAAGTGGAAAGAGCTGGCCCTCAGCCAGAGCGTTTGCTACCACATTGGCCGCACCAGTGGCAAGTGGCATAGCCCACAGACAGGAAAATGGGCCTGTGCGTGTGTCATCCACAAACACAGCAGCATGGGTGGACAGCTGGCTTGACTCCAGCCAAACTGGCAGTGATATGCAGGTGCAGGCATACCACCAGCTGCGGTTGTGCCTGAGCAACGAACAGGTGTGGCGCACGCAGTGCAGCATCATCGGATGCAGTCTGTGAGATCTGCCCAGTCGACCGTTGACAGCTGCCTGAGCTTGCATGAACATGTGTGAGCGACTCGGAGCCCGACTTGCAGCCGCATGATGATGTGTGCAGCCACCCACTTGTCCTCCTTCTTGGCTCGCTCCAGGGCCTCAGGACCCCTGCACAGGTCTGCACACAGTTAGTGTTCAGTGCAGTAACAACCCTTAAATTTCTATACATCTATAGCCCAACCTTATCAAACAAAAGACCGTTGCATGGCGAGGAAACTTTTGTAACAGAAGGAAGCTGTAAGTCCTCATGGCGTCATTTGCTGTTGGTCCAACAATGAGTGGGTGCCCGACTGGAGTGTGCCAGGACGCCCCTGCCCGACATGCGCACGGTGCAGCTATGCACTACCACAGCCTGGCCATTCCACCATGTGACAGGTCATGGCTAGTCACCAGCGGCGAGGGCAGGAGCACCGCATCCACTGCTCATGACAGCTGACTCACTGACAGCTGGCGGAACGGCAGGCAGAGATGCGCGCGGAGATGCCCGTGCTTCTAATAGTGACGTGCTGGTGATGCAAAGAGCAGGCATTGGGCGTGACTGCTCATCATCATCATGCGCCACCCGCGTCCCCGAGGGCCTTCATGTGTGCGCTCAACCCCTTCATAGCTGTGCCTCAAACATTGCAGCCCACAGGTGCAAGCACACACATGACAGCCCGCACTGCGCACCAGGGGTACCAATCCACGGGGTTGTGCTTGTGTTGCAGCAGGTAGGGGCTCTGCTCCTTTGCCAGCCGGTTCTCATGATGGTGGTGGTGGGGCCCCGCAGGCGCTGCAGCTTCGCGCCCTGCCGCATGTGTAGCCATGACGCGACGGTGCCCCCGCGCCCCTTGCTGAGTTTGACCAGGCACGACTGGATGGCAGTGATTATCACAACCCTGACACCTAGACACCCATGAAGCTGTCGGTGTGGTTTCCTTCCAGCCTCTGACCAAACGAAACCCTTGTGTGGAGCAATGTCGCAAAGACCCCTGGACACGCAAGAGGTTGCGCATGGTGTACCGTCCGCCACTCTGATCACGCGCATGCGCACGGAGGCCATGAATCATGAGGTCATTGATGAGTGCCAAAGCCAAGTTCTTCGCATCGCGTGCTGCGATGGCCCTGCCTGCGCGCAAACCTGCTTGCACGTCACCTATGGCTTGCGCTCGCGCTCTATCTCGTCTGCCCCCTTGTGGCCGTTCCTTTCGTTCACCGGCATTCAGCTCACGTGCAACCAGCACCCCCAAGCGCTGTGTCGCTGCCATGGCGACGTACGAAAAGGCAGTAGATGACCAGGTGGGTCCCATGCACAGTTGAAGGCGACATGCGTGCATACTGTGCATGGGCTTGCAGTTGCATGGAGTTGCTTACAACAGCACAATGCTGGGTTGGTCTGGACCGACTGTGGCTGGCATGTGCACCCAGTAACAATGTGCAATGCTATTGCTACCAGTGCATCAGGAATGGCGGTTGTCAAGCCAAAAGAAGCACGTCACCCTGCTCGTTCCATCACCATGTCCTGATGCTCACCTTTGGCTCACACTTGTGCACGTCATGTGACCCTGATGAACGCCTTTGCACTCTGTTACTGTGGGGGGCTGCGGTGGTGCGCGGCACACAGGTCATTGATCTGATCAACCTGCAGCTAGAGCGGTACAATGCACGTGACCTGGACCCCTTCATGGAGGTGTTTGCTGAGGATGTGAAGGTGTATGACCAGGTCACGGGCGCACTGCTGGGTGAGGCTCGACTGGGGTGGACCGGCATGAACTGGATTGACCAGCTGCATGGCTGCCGGGCTTGACCAGGGCGTACAGTACAAGGACAAGCCAGGGTTCAGCAGCGGCAACGAATCTTTCATTGCCTATTGGCTGCGGTTGGCCAGGCTGATCCAAGTCGTGCAGACTGGACGACATTGTTCATGGCATCCAGCTTCTAGACTCAGGTGCAGGCTGCAGCCTCATATGACATGTCGACACAACACTTCTGATCATCGGCAGCATGTGCCATGGCTGCACATGCCATGTGTGCGGCCTTTGCGCAATCTGCACCTTACATCTAAGGCAAGGCAATATATGCACTGCCTGGTGTGGCTGCAGCTGACAGCAAGGCCGCACTCCGGCCACGCTATGTGGAGCGCTTCAAGACCCCGGTGCACTGCGAGCTGATTGGGCGGCTGGCGTTGGGGAGTGTGGTTGTGGACCGGTGCGCATGTTGTTATACATACTGTACGATATACTGTACGATACATGTTGATAAGAGCATAAGCCTGTTAACAGCACTGGTAGCTACCACAGCGTCAGAAGAGCACCACAAGGAAGGGCACGGTGTAGCATCTTAGCATGCTATGGAGGATGGACGAACTGGTCCAGCGATGTCCTTGCACACACCACCCACAAATCAACCTCTATGGATCAGAGCACATGATGGCTGAGTCTGACGTGTGTGACACCGCCGTCTTGTATGACCCGCTTCACAACACCACACCGTCGGCAACCTGCCACGCTGGTGATGTGGCGGTTGGATACCAAATGCCAAAATGCGGCAACATCGGCTCTATGTTACTCCATTGCTACTGTGGTTGTACTGCCTGCTGACTGCCTGTGTATTGCCACAGGGAGATCATCACGGGGCTGCCCAATGATGGGGTGGCGGAGTGCATGGCCACATACACAGTGGATACCACCGTCCGGCCGATGAAGATCAAGACCATTCAGTTTGTGTGGAAGCCGCGCACTTTTGGCGTTAAGATGCACTGAGACAATCGATTAAGCACGCAGCACTCTGCATCAGCACTCCAATTTTGCTTGAGAAGGGATCTTGTGTTTAGGCCATTAGGATGATGGGGTTTTGAGGGCACATGTGCAGGTCGAGGAATGTGGCATGTCGCTGACATGGTATGATGGGGCATGGTTGGGGGCCACCAATGGGCAGCAAAGGCATGGTGACCAAGCACGTCTTCATTCCTGTGCACACATATCTGTTACAACCAGGCCCTGCACATTGTTTGAGGCAGGCGACAAATGACTGACATCATATGGCAAAGATGTGACCACAACACACCCAGAACATGACAGCCAAACAGCTAGCAGGTATGAATCCAATTGCAGGCCGATTCCAAGGCAGCATGAATGTACAAAGCAATAAGGCAGGCTCCTGCAATTACCAGTGCACCCCTGGAGCATGCAGCAAGCCGCCATCACTGCTGCCTACCTAATTCAGAAGCTGACAAGCATGACAGCACTGGGCACTTCCTTCGAAGCAACAACAATGCACCTGAAACCAATTGTGCTGATTGACACCGGCAACTGCTACGGATCACGGTCGTACAGTCTTCACAATCACCAGCAATCCGCTGCTGTTGTGTCTGACGAGTCCCACCAAATGACAGGGAAAGTGGGGAAATGTTCCACAAACCATGCCTGCCCTAACCCCAGGTTCACAACATGCGGGCCCTGCATCTCGCGCTACTTACATTCCTCATGCCAGCCCTCGCTCACAGCCCCACATCCAACACCTGCTGCTTGGACACGGCGATCTTGGAGTTGAGGGGTGGGAAGGTGAACACTGCCAGCTCCGAGTCCAAGTAGTCCACAGGAAAGCTGCATGTGAAGTGCATGTGGTGAAGCGCATGACACATTACATAGTTGTTTGCACGCGTGATGGGCTAGGCAGTTTGCATGAGTGATTGGATGCAGTGAGTGACTGGATGATGTGTCAGGGGTCCGCCATAGCTGTGTGGGAGGCGGGCTGGTCAGTGTTAAGCACAGTTCAAAGCTCTGGTGGCATGCGGCTGTGCAGTTTGGGGCAGCAAGCACATACAGAAGCACGCCAACCATTGGCAGGCTGCAGGTCGGAAGACCCAGCAGACTCACACAGCAAACTGGGGGAAGAAGGCGGCACGTCCCAGTGTGCCAATCAATGCGTCCATGACGCGCCCTGCTGCGCTGTCCTCTGCGGGTAGGAAAGGGCGCGGGGCGCAGCCGTGCACGCGTGCAGTAACACGCAAGGTCAAGATGCTGAAATGGAATTTACAACCATGCTTGTGATGCCAATACAGAGCGAGATCTGGTTGTATGTGCTCAGTCAGGCGGCCCATCAACGCCATCGTATGGACAAACAGGTGCACAGATGTGGCGCCTGTCCTTGCCCTGCACCTTGCGCATGCCCCTGGCGGCAGCCCATACAGCGCGCTGCACCATGCCGCCCATGACAGGAAACTGCAAGAAGCGAGAAGGCATGCACCCTGCACAGCAGCAGATACTGCACAGCCGAGGTGTGAGAGGCAAGCACGCACCCGCGGCCGCCACATCCCCCGCCAACCCGCCGTCCAGCTCGGGCCGCAGCCGGTCGCCCAGGTCCACCCAGAACTTGTCAAACCCAATCTCCACGGTCTGGTCGTACTTGCGACGAATTGTGCCTGTTGCGTGTTGGGGCATGTGTGGATGGGCATGGGAAGGGTGTGTTTGGATGGGCGTAGAGGGGCTGGATGTAACCGCAGGACCAAGAACATGGGTGCATTGCAAGCATGGTGATGTTTGAGACGCGCAGTTGGCGGGGCGTTGAGTGAGGAAGGCACGTCCAGCAACTGGCACATATGCGCATACAGTGCAGAAACACAGTGCACCCCCAGCAGCCCACTCTTCGTGTACAGCAGTGTGCGACATGCAGCACATCTCACATGGCCATAGTACAGCATGCCGTGAGCCATAAGCCTGAGGCACATGATCACACAAAGCCACTCAACAGCCATCCATGGCCGTGGCATAGCAACGATGGGATGATCGCTGCACAAGATGGCACAAGACCCAAACGCACCTGACGCCGACAGCCAGCCCTGGCCAAACACAGGGTGTGTGAACTTCACATTGGAGGTGATGTAGCCCCCGGGCCGCAGCTTGTAGAGGATGGGGTCAAAGCGTGCAAGCAGGAACGACGACATGGATGTGATGTGGGGCTGCGCACAAATGTACATTTGCAAGAGTAGCATCAGCCACATGGGGGACGCAGGCGAAGTGATGGCATGCAAGCGTGAAGATTATGCATGCAGTGTGTGTGTGTGCAGCTGTAACACCAGGGAAAGGCGCATGCTGATGCACAGCACTGGGTAAGCTGGTCATCCTGTGGCCAAGTCTGAGCGCCATAACCCTGCGCCTAGATGGGCACAACCAGCTCTGCTGTTTTCAGCCAAGCTCCACCAACGCACCGCCCAGAACACCTGCAGACAGGCATTGCAACATGTGCCACAGCAGTGTCAGAATGCGCCATGCTGCGGCTTGCATGCTGGCTTGCGTGTGGTACCAATGTATTATGGCGTGCATGTCTGCAGTTTGTTGCGCTTGCTGTTCCTCACAGGGCTTAGCCAGCTGCATGCCATCCTGCCATTGCGTGGCGCATGCACCAGTACACACAGGCTGCAACATGCAACCCTCCAAAACCCCACTTACCTTCCACTGGCCCTGTGTCATGGCATCCTCCAACGCGTACCCCACGTCTGGAAGCGTGGACGTCTCGTTAATCAGCATGTTGATTGCTGAGCTCATCTCAGGCCCACTGGTTTGGCCCGCTGTGAGCAACCGCTTGACTTCGCTCCTGCCGCTGGCACCATAGGGGGAAGAGACGCTCTCGTACGTATACTTGTCGGAGTATGTTGCAACGGGCTTCGGAACCCTTCTCCCTCTGGAGCATGCAACTGTGCACGGGGCACGAGAGGTGACGCGCAGCGACTGCATGGTGTTGTTGCGGCAAAAGTTCCAGTGCTTGTAGCCACATTATGCTAAGGGTTCCGCTCATCACTCACACAAAAAGTAGTTAGTACGGGCTTGCGCAGCTGGAGGGTCCATACAGCTGCATTACTTGACTGGAAGCAACATGCCCCCGCAGGCTGCACCGCCTCCTACAGGAGGGGCTGTCGCTGCAGCAGAGATAGCAAAGTTCCTAGCACGATGTCTGGTTAACATACGCAAGCTGGAGCGCACGTAAGGAGATCTAGCTGCACAGCCATCTGTCATGTTCTGTCAGAGGGCCTGGGCCAACTAAGCACCCTGCTGACGCCCCACAACGCAGTGTCATGGCGTACATTGGCAGCGCGCAGCTGTTCCCGACAGCGGATCGGCTTGCTTACGTGTTCACGCCTGCTTCTGCGGACCTGACCACCTTGTGCCTCGTGTTTGCCCTCATGTGGTCGCTGGCCATTGCGGGAGCCTTTACGTCAGCGATTGTTGCCATGGCCCTTCTCGGCCATGTTGGCTGGACATGGATTGCGCACACCCAGAACGTAGCCAAACTGCGAGCCAAGGAGGAGTTAATGTCATCTCTAGCAGCGCAAAAATCGCTTCTGCAGGTATGCGGCCATGCGTGTTTGACCAAGCCATGCTTGCATGGTATGGTATCTGCAAACCATGCACTATGCGCAAAGCCTCATGAACTCCCTGGGCTTTGAGACGTGGTTGCAGATCAAACATGATAAGCTGAACAACATGGTGGGGGATGTGGCAGAGCTGAAAGCGCGCATCACAGTCAAGGAGGCGCAGACAGCTGAGCTGCACACTGTGCAGCGCCAGCATGACCAGCTGGAGCAGCGCTTAGTCGCCATGGACCGCATGCAAGCTGCCATCCAAGCAGCTCAACGGAAAACAGCACAACTGCCAAAGCTGCAAGTGAGTGCTGTGTGCAGCTCTGCAGCTGGGGGGCATCATTCCAAGCAGCAACAGGAAGGAAAGCAAACAAGGAAAATGCCATGCCTGTGCCATAGTGTCTGCATGATCATGCGGCGATCAGCAATCCAGCATGCACCCTTGGCCGGGGTAATGCTCCTTGGCTTGCAGAAGCAGCTGGTGTACCTGAAGCACAAGCGCACACTGCTGGGGCGCATCAAGTGGGCAGTGCAGGTGCTGAAGGCCGAGACCTCCAATGTGAGTGCTCAGTCAGGCTAGATATGGCACGCAAGCGGGCCGACCCCAAATGGCGTTGCTTACATACACAATTACTGTTTTGTGCTGTCGCCGTCAAGCCTACTTGACAAAAAGCAGCTATGCACCTCATTGCATGCATGGGCTGTCCAACATGCTGCCAAACGCTTTTGCCCAAGTCCCACCCTGAGTCATGAACTTCAGACTTGTCTGACCTGCTCACCTCCCCCCCTCCCACACACGCACACGCACACACGCATAATGCAGGCGGCCGCCGTCAAGCAGGAGTACCTGCAGCTCAAGGCGGCACGTGCAGACCTGCAGGACACCAAGCGCGCGTTGATGGAGCTGCATGCGGACGCGGAGCTGGTGCGTGAGCAGCTCTGCCCATGTTTTCCTTGCCTCTCTGTCCAAGGCCCATCCGCCATAGCTAGCTGCAGCATCGCAAACTGCACGTCACTGACTACCAGTTGCAGCCCTGTGTTGAGTCGGCGTGCACAAGTGCATGTGCCAGTGGCGGACTAGCTGGCCTGCTGCTGACTATGCTTAATGGCCCACAAAACAAGCATAGTTGACTTGTGTTACTACGGTAATGTTTCACCTTCTTGTCACTTGCTCCGCTGTGACCCATCGTCATTCCTGCCACAGGTCGCGTCCCTGGAGCCGCGCAAGGCCGAGCTGCAGGCGGCGGCGGCGCGTGCACGCACACTGCGGTCCGAGGTGGAGGTACTGGAGCGGGAGTTGGCAGAGGTGCCGGTGCTGGAGGCACGCGCGCGCGAGCTGCGGGAGCGTGTGCGGGACACACGGCACGCACTCAAGGTGCGCACCAGGGGTGGGAGAACCGCCGATACCGGCGATAGCGTATCGGCATACAGATGTGGGTTTGGGGGCTGGGCAAGACAGATGTGGGGCCGAAGGCCCCCCCGGTGACAGATGTGGGGCCGAAGGCCCCCCGGGTGACAGATGTGGGGCCGAAGGCCCGGTGAGCGACATTGCAGTAGACGCTTCTGGACCTCCGGGAGCCCGTAAAAATGATGGTTATGATCATAATAAGAAGTCTCGTTGTGCACTTGTTACGTTCAGCTGTGCTGATTCCACACATGCCTAACTCAGCGCGAGAGCTCCCGCACACGGAAACAAACCGTGATAATGTCGACAACTTCAAGTGTGCGTGCGTGTAAAGAAGCAGAGCCATGCATGCATGCCCATGATGCCCATGATGCACAGTGTGGGTGCGGTGGACCTTGGAACCGGTGCCAAACACAAGGCTCTACACAATGCACCTGGAGACTGTAACACCAAGTTTCTGCTTGAAATTTTGAGCTTTTTGAGCCCAATTTGCAAAAAATCTCCCCAGCAGGCGGGGGGGAAACCCCCCCGCACCCCCCCGCGCGCGCTGGCTACGCTCCCGCGCGCTATCGGTTCAGATGTATGCGTTCTCCCACCCCTGGTGCGCACTGCCCGTGCCACAGGTTTCACCACCGTCCGCAGGGTTGCTTGCTTAGGCAATGCATTGCAGTGCATTGCAGTGCATTCACGGCAATGCTTAGGCAATGCAGTGCATTGCAGTGCATTGCGCAGTGCATTGACTGTTTGTTTCATTCTCCTACGCGCTCCCTTACGCCTGCTCTGATACTCTCCCCTGCTCCTGCCGTGCCTGCTCTCACTCTGTTGCTGGCTGGTATGCGTGTTGCACGTGGTCATCGCATGCTGATGGTGTCGTTCGCACGCCTGCTTTCATATGCGATATGCCGCCTGCCATCCTCTGCCATTGACTTTGACCTGGGCACGTTCTTTGCCCCGCCGCAGGAGAACACCAACAGCAGTGCAGGCAGGGAGCAGCGCGGTGGTGGCAGTGAGGCACCCAGTGCTGACAAGCCCCTGCGCTCACTGGACTCCAGCAGCACGCGCACCCACGCACCCGCTGCGGCTCACGCACACCGCGCACCACAGGGTGCCAAGCCGGTGGCTGCTGGCAGCGGGGCAGGTGCTGGGCAGCACCGCGCAACGGGCAGCAGCCTGAGCAGTGCAGCCACAGGGGGCAGTGGAGCAGCACCGGCCACGGGCGTGCCGCCACAGGCTGTGCTGCTGGACACGCCACATGGCGGCTCCCACCTGTTTGGCCTGGTGCGTGCTGCTGGTCGACGCACAGCTTGTGGTGCTGTCCTGGTTGTCTGCATGTGGTGGGACGGCCTGAGTGTGATGAACACCTGGGGAGGTGGGGGGTGCCTTGGACATGGTGCTTGGTGTGCATCCTGATGCATAGTAGGTAGGCTAGTGGGTACGCCTGAAAGCCCCTTGCATCCCTGCTCACTGCCATTTCACTTAATTCGCTAATTTACGTATGCATGTCCACTCATGTGACCGGAATACGCACAGGTGGTGGACAATGAGGCGTTCTACACACCCCTCCCCAACTCCTTTGCCACCTCCCCCCTGCCCCAGCCCAGCCTCTCAGCCTTCACACCCGGCCCTGAGGCCGCGGCCCTGGCTGCTGCCCTGGCCGCTGGTATGCCGCTGCCCTCACGCTCGGCCCAGGTGTCTGTGTCTGGCGCAGGGGCTGCCGCGTCTGGCGCGGCTGCTGACGTGGCGTCTGACGAGGACGACGCGGCCTACCCAGGCACTGTTGAGGACGTGGTGTTTGACGCGTCTGACAGGGCCCACCCGCGCACCACCCAGATCGCGCCCAGTCTGTCAGCCAGCGGCGCGCACCCCAGCCTGTCAGGTGCACTGCCTGCGCGGTCATACAGCGGGTCTGTCTCAGTGGCGGGTGTCAGTCAGACCCAGGGGGGCTCCATGTCAGTCTCATTTGCAGGCGGTCTGCCTCAGGGGCTGCCCCAGGGGTTTGCTGGCCTGGGCAAGGGCATGGCGGGGCTTGGTACAGGTGGGGAAAGTCTGATAGCTGGCAGTGGCAGTGTGACCAGCAAGGCGCCCCTTGCACGCACCTCCCTGCCTAGTGGCCTGCCCAAGCCACCCAGCCTATAGTCTGTAGCTAGCCAACAGCAGCTGTGAGCAGCTCATGGCACATTGCAAGCTCAGGGGGTGAGCCGACATGTGGCACAGACTGTGCAGGATCCTCTCGATTTTAGGGGTGTCCTTCTTGTGCATTCCTTGGAGGGCTGGGTGGGGGAGGTTGAGGGCTCCTTTGCTTGGTAAGTCCTACCGAATCCATCAGGCAGGCTTGAGTTTGCCCAGTTGTTACAAAGTGGATCTGTGATATTGATATGGGCCTGGGTTTAGTAGCATAGGCCACAAGGCCCTGCGCCAGCAGGCAGCACCTGGTACATTCTGAACTGCTAACCACACCACGGGGTATCACGTGTAAGAGCCGCAAGAACGATATATGCAAGCAATGTTTCTGGTGTATCCTGGATACCTAGTTTGTCACAGCTATGAGTGGCGGCCAATCAACAGGCAGCGAACCCTTCTGTGCGCAGCTGAGCCACTCTAAACATTGCTGCGTACATCTCGAGCTATATCTGATCCAAGTCCAGTGCTGCCCACGTCAGTGTGTTGCATCTTAGTGCGCGGCAGCTGCAGTCATGTGCACGACCCCGCCTGCATGCGCTCCATTGGATGAGCCCTGCTTGCCCTCCTGCCTGCCCAGGATGGCATCGATGTTGACCTGGCGGCAAATGGGCCAAGGCAAGGTACATGCTGTTGTAGGTCAGTTCGTGCGGAAGTGGATCAGACATCAGAGCCGAGTGGCAGTGGATCAGCACGCAAAGGTGCAATAGGAACGAACAAACAAACTCGGCATCAGTGGCATAGTGGTATAATGGCTGCCCCACATCAAACACAATGCCCCACACCAAACGCAATCCCGTTTTGGCTGCTGCCAGTCACGTGCACATCCATTGTGAACCCGTAGTTGGCCCTCTGGCTCATTCTGTCAAAGCCGACAAGCAGCAGGCAGCTGTGATACGCCGCCGGTATGTTATGTCTGTCACATCCAGGCACAGGGAGACCCATGGCCGTCCGTCACCCACCGTCAGACGTGCCACTGCAGCAGGTGGCAGGATGGCGCCCTCAGCCTGCACCGCCTCAGCGCCAGCAGCACATCCGGCCTCGGCACACGCTTGCAGGTCCGCACCCTGTGGGGGCGGCCACCAGATCAATTCATGCACAAGGGGGTCGTTGGGTGCACGCAACCCGCACGAGTGCGCCTGCATCAGTTCATCTCCTTGTGAGCTCACAAACACTCAGCATGTGTGCCTCACAGCCAGTGCATCCAGCGTGATTGCCTTTTGTAACCACTTGCTTGGCATGGCCGTTCGCACAGAGACTGGCTTTGTATGTCTGACTGTTGTGCCTAAGTAACTAGCTGCCAGACACACACACCTGCATGAACGCGTACAGGAACCCTGCGGTGAAGCAGTCCCCAGCACCAATCGTGTCCACCACCTTCACCTGACCAGGTCAACAGCAGTTTGACAACTTGAAGAGACGTTTCGCGTTTGACTTGCAGCGCTGCGTGCTTAGGGGCAGTGCGTTCTTAGCAGAAGTTGCAGTTTTGCATGCTCAGGGGGGTTGGGGCGAGTGGGCCTTGATGCATGGCGCTGCGTGGGCTGTGCGCCCATGTCTTCATCCATGTGCTGTTGATGTGTATATCACCTAGATGGCAACCCAACCAGCAACCAAACAGCCCTCTGTCCATGGAAACACTGGACATCAAGGCAGATTCCAGCGTCCCCAAGCACAGCATGGACAGATGCCAGTGCGCGTGATTATGTTCAAATCATGCAACTCCCACCCCTGCCCAGCGCACCCTCACACCTTTGCCGCGTCGCTGGCGCCGTGCCGCCCATCACGTGCGCGCACCACACACCCGCGCGGCCCCATGCTGACAATCGACACCTGGATGTACTGCAGCAGGAAGTCCTGCGCGGCTGCCACCTTGGCCTCGTGCGCGGCTGCAGGGGGCCAGGAGAACAGGGAGTTGGAAAGGTACGCTGCACGGCGTGCCTCTGAGCTGGATGCAACGGTTTTTGCAGGACTGCGGCTACCCATTCAACATGATCAATGACAGCAAGCATGCCTGATCCGGACCGTAGTGTGCTCCCCTGCACCACATACTCGACCAATGGTGCGACCCTTGGGAATCAATACGGGAGGAGAAGGGCCAGGCGCACAAGCATCACTCACCCCCTGCCTCTGTCAGACCCAGCTCCACTGCCAGCGTGGCCGCCTCCTCCTCATTGGCAAACAACAGGTCCAGGTGGCCCCCGGTCAGCAATGACAGGAAGCCGTCCTTGCACGCGCGCACCAGCTGTGGGGGTGTGCGCAGGGTATGAGGTTGGGACTGTCAGGTGTAGTGCCTGGGTCCATGGTGCATGGGCCTATACAATGTATACATCCAAACGTCTTACATTCTGGGTTGGTGCTGGACACACAGCAACCATGTGACAATTCAGCTCTTGAACAAGGACACCAGAGGACCAGAGGAGCGACTAGGCCCTACAACGCGAGCATGGTTAAGATTGGCAGCAAGGTTGACTCAGTGATTCTGAACCCCAGCTGTGCAGCATGTGCACACACCTCGAAGCTTGCAAGGTCGATGGACACCAGAGCCCCTGCTGCCTTGGCTGCAGCCGTCATCTCACGTGTGAGGTCTGGCCGGTACAGGCAGTACCCCTCACAGTGCAGCAGGCGCAGGTTGTCCAGCCACCTATGAGTCAGGTACGTGCACGTGCATCATGCACAATGAGCCTGCTCAACTCGCTCACCACACACACCCTCTATTCTGATCCTAGGCCCCTCTGCAGTAAGGATTGTGGCTCAAGCCGGCTGGCTCAGCCTTCCATACATCTTACGCCGGCCACCTCACGCATGCAACCCCCATGAACACTTCCAATCGCCAACACAGCGTTGTCAGCGTTAACAGATGACATGCCTGCGGGAGTTTGACTGCCGCTGTGTGCAATAGCTAGCAGCTGTGCAAGAGCGAGTGAAAGAGCTGGCAGCTGCACGGGCGGAGGCGCACCCGTGTCCCAGCTGTGACGCCGCGCGCAGCTCCAGGGACGCCCCCAGGCATGTGCGCATGGTGCGCTGGCCGTCAGGGGTGACCAGGCACAGCGCGGAAGCTGAAGGGGCCCCCGAGTCACTCTCTAGCAGCATGGGGGTCACACCTGTGGCAGCCAGCTTCTCCCTGGGGCGTGTGGGATGTGTGGTGAAGTGTGTGGGGAGCAGAGGCGTGTGTTGTGCTCATGGCACAGATGATAGTTTGGCAAAAGGTGCACAGAGAGTGCAAGCATGTCACCACAGTGCCGCTTGTGCACTAGGGGAGTGGCATGCCTGCTTGCACAAGTGCATGCACAGCAGGCAATGCTCCATTCGCTCCCACGCGCAACAGCTGCCTGCACCACACCGAACTGTGCTGTACTGTTCTGCGCCGCCCTTTACCACACTGCACTGAACTGTGCTGCACTGCACTGTGTTCTGCACTGCACTGTACTGTACCTCGACCCACCTGTACTCCTTCCCCGTGGCGTCCTTGGCAATCATACCCACAAAAGTGGTGGGCTGCTGCCCCCTGGAGATCATTGAAAGTCCCTTCATCACATTCGCTGCACTGCCGCCTGGGATCCTGCATGTGTGTGGCAACTGGTAGCACACTGTTACTACCTGGCATGGCACGCCAGGTTTGTTGGCGCGTGGCATTCTCCATGTCTAAGTTTTGTGTCCTGCCACTGGTGTGCATCCTGGCTTCATGCCTTGCGTGCATGAAGCATTGAACAAGTGGCTCTGTATCTGCTGCCTGCATGCGTCGCTGCAGTTCGGGCCGTGCGGTGCGGGACGTGATATGCACCGCCGTGCACAAGCAGCACGCGGCCCTGGGCTGCGTCCCAAGCTGCAGCAGCACACAGTGTGCAGTGCCTCAGCTGCTGGGGTGAATGTTGAGCCTTGACGCAGAGGTCCATGTCACCTTGACCGCACTCATGCAAGGTGCAGCCATGCAGTCACGTGCGGGCTGCGCCATGGTTGGGAACGTGATGAGCGCCTCACCGTTTGAGTTCACTTTGCGTGGCTGCGGACTGCAGCATCTGCTCCATCTGTTCCGGTGGCACCGCGATGCATCCACCTGGCTCACTGGTGACGGTTTTGAGGAATTCATGGCTGACGTGCGCCAGGATGTCCATCACTGCGATGCGCGAAGGAGTCGGCGTGGGGGGCGTGCAAACCCTGTGACCACGGATCCCCAGCGCGGCGCATACCTGGGTCTCCTAGCCCTACCACCACCCCAGGGCCTTGTTGGTTGGAAGAATCTGTCATCACGGCGAATGCGTGTCACAACTGTGGTCGTGGGGCCTGAAATTGAATGCAAGACACTGTAGTTGTATGTCCGGGCATCACCGGAGTTCAATCGCAGAACAATGCTATGCGAAAATAGCGACACGTGGACAGAGAAACGTGCCGGACACATTGAGCTCACACACTGGGCGATGCACTGGACCGGCCTGACTGCCATAATCTGCGGCGCAAACAAGTCACACTGCAGATCTGCAGCCTGCTTCCTCGTTTGCTCGCCTGTGATTTGAACGGACCCTGCAGCCATCTATTGCCTGTCGTCGTGGGAGTGTAGTTCATTGATGCATTCATCACTAGTTCAGCGACATGGGCCTTGCGCAGCTTCATCGCATCAAAGAAGCTTCTGCAGAGGGCCGTTCCTGCGATGTTGCAGGCAGCGTTCACGGCCAACTAAATGCCGGGTGCAACAGAACCAGGGCCCTGCATCGATTGAGGATGAAAGGTTGATTGCCTCGCTGACCTCCATCGGTCTAAACGGCACCCTTGCCGTCGGTCTCTCAAAGCTAGCAGGTGTGTGGGAACACACAAGGCTGCTTGCAGAGGTTCAAGGTTCTGCCATGTGCAAGTATCACCCACGCCATGCATTATCACCAAACCCCATGCAGGCGTGGACCTGTATGCACAGTTCCATGGTCTGGGGGCGTTTGATATCAAGGTCACAGCAGCTTGTCTGGGTCTAATTGCTGGATATGAAGCTTTGCTGCTTGGCATCCCTTGGTATGCATCCTTCCTGACTGCACCTCCCACATCCTCCACCGGCAGTAGCAGCACACCAGCATCAAGCAGTGGCAGTAGCACTGGCAGTACTGGCGGCAATACAGCGAGTGAAAATGCATCAGGCAGCAGCAGCAGCAGCAGCAGCAGCAGTGTGCTTCACACCAGTAGCAGCATGTCAGCCACAGGCAGTTCAACCATTGCAGACAACTCAGGACCCAGCAGCAGCAGCAACAACAACAGCAACGACACTAGCAACAGCAGCAACAGCAGTAGCAGCAGCAGCGGCGGCAGCAAGAAACCACGGCCGTTCAACATGCAGCTGCGCATGGACGATGAAGCCATGAAGGGCCCACTCGCACTGAGGCAGACGCTGGCAATGCAGCAGGCATGCTACTGTGCAACACAGGTATGGTGCAGGGGCAGTACAGTTCCACCTCATGCACAGTAGGATTTTATGGAGCACTGTAGGCTTAGCGTGACATTTGCTCCTTGGCTCAAGGCTATTGAGTGCTTCTGGTGTGACAACTGCTCGCATACAAGAGGAAGCAGCCAGCCACGCACTTTTGCCGGCAAGCTGATGTGGGTGCAGTTGCTCCAGGCTGTTTTGGCTTCTCTTATATGCCATGGAGCTGCGCTGCTCATGTCCTCGCATACCAGGCCATGCTGAAGGGTGACCTCCCCGTGACTCTGGATGCGGGACTTGTGGTCATGCGGGAGACTGCCAAGGTGCGTGGGTTGGCAGCCAGGAACACACATCAGTCCACAGTCAGCACAAGCAAGCAGCCCAGGGACCTGCCCAACCCACCCTGTGGATCCCAACCACTTCAAAACCATAGCATATGCAGTATGCAGGTGATCAGGCAGCAGTGGATACTGGCAATATGATTGGCGGACTGTTCACCTGCATATGGCCGTCATCATCCGGCCTTAGTTGATCGTCCAACACATCCTCTCATTCATCTGCATACTCACAGGAATTGCTGCAGCGCGGGCTGGTGGTGACCTTCCTGGCAGGCTGGGTGGCTGACCGCGCATTCGAAGCGGGGGTGGATGATGTAGCTGCGGTAGTTGCGGGTGTGCCCGTGTACACCACAGACGCTGCACGGTGAGCTGTGTGCTGGTGTTCATGAGGAGCATGTCAGACACACATTGCTGCCACTGCACATGTGCACAAGCACATGATGGTCTTCCCTTGCGGACGGAAGTTCGACTCCATGGCATGGCGTCCTGTTTCTTGCAGCTGATGCTCGACACTGCGCCACATGCTGCCATGTTCACACCGTTGCCTTGTGTGGCCGGACCTGGCAGGTGGGGTATGGCAGTGCTAGCCACAGTGGCTATGCTGCCCCCAATCCTGGCTGATGCCAAGGCCTTGTCCCTCTCCGTGGCTACCAACTGGGCTGTCCTGGCCACGTCAGGCGGGGATGAGGCGGAAGAGGATGAGGTGCGTGCGTCATGCAGCAGGCTGTGCTGGTGTGCGCATGCATACTCCATGTGCACATTCCAGGCATAACAGCTCAGCAGGAACAACCGTGGCGCATGGCGAACATCATGACTGTGTGTGTGACAGATGTGAGCAAGCTGCTGTCTGTGAGGTGCTGGTTGCTGTACTTTACGCAACGCCCATCGGCACATTTACAAGATGGCGGTGTCATGTCTGACTGCAGCTGCTGAACGAGTACCGCCTGTATGACGCACTACAAAAGGCAGTCAACGCCCCACCAGCACAGCTCACACAGGTGCGGGTTGGGTTTGTTGCAGTTGCTTGTCTGCTGCCATGAAAAAGAGCTGTTGTATCTACCATATGCTGCCTTGCTGCTCACGCATAGTGGGCACCAGGTCGATGGACACCAGCATCCTTGTTGATGTGGCCGCAGGCAGCACACGGCGTGCGCGGCCTGCTGCGGTTCGCAGCCATCAACATCGCGTTTGCTGCCACTACCAACTTGGCTGCATCCCTCACTGTCGCCGTGCTGTCCAACTGGCTGCTGATGGTGCGTGATGCAGTGTGATCTGTGCTGGCCCGCCACCGCTACCAGCGCCATGGTCCAGTGCTTGACCAGTTTCAGGACCACCACTTCAGTTACCTGCTGCATCAGCTTTGCAGCCAGCAGGGCAGACGCTGCCAGCTGCCTTTCAACCGGCGCACATCAGCAAGGCGTGTTGCATCAACACACGGCGTGTTGCATCAACACACACCACCTAAGGAACTTGCATGCAACTTGCTCGTGCAGGTGTACAGTGCAAAGGGAGCAAAGGACTTGAAGCTCCTGCGCCAGCGGCCCGGGCCACCTGGTGCTGGCGGTGGCAACAGTGGCCCCAGGCAGCGGCGGCCACCCTCTCTCAAGTGGCCCCGCGATCAGGAATGAGCGGGTTGCCAGCCCACAATCCTTTGGCAATGCTTAATATGCAGGCTTGTGCAACATGAACATGACCATATGCAGGATGGCGAGTTGAAGCTTAGACATTTGCATGGATGGTTAAAGGGTTCCCATGCAGGTGTCCTGTGCTCCTGATCAGCCCGTGTCGGCTGAAGGCTCATGTAACATGAACATTAGACATTTGCATTCACATCAGGAGCTGCCATGAAGATTGGTGGATGCTGGATGGGCATGCATACATAATGGGCTCAGGTCTTCACAGCGTGCTTTCATACTTTTCAAGCATACTAGCAGCTAGTGCAGTCGTGGCCGAACCACTCCGCACCCCTTGACTGGTGAGGGTGGCATTCATTCATGCAAGTGCTTTACTATGATGTTGTGCAGTGCATTAAAGCTGATGCTGTATGTTATCTTTTCATACGACAAGCACAACTGCTGACAGGTCCCTTCGCACTGATCACTTTGCGGCTGAGCAAGCTGCCACTGTGGCAAGCTGCTGTTGTAATGCACTGATTTATTTGCTGCCCGTGTTAGCTGCAGTAGAGCACACATGCGGCGCTGGGTGCACAGTTGGTTTGAGCTGCGACGCTGCACTTTCCATCCCCACCTCAGGCCCCTGCTGCCCCGCGTCAGCCTGCCGCAGCACATGGATGCAAGTCACCACCCATGCCAGCACCTGGCATGCAAAGCCCGCAGCGAACGGCCAGGCACCACGACAAGCTGGGCACATCGGCACCACCCGGGTGTGCACAGCTTGGTACGAGTGCTTGGCATTACGCTGCAGCAACTTGCATGAGGTGTGCACAGCAGATGCGACTTGTCAAGGCCAGGCCAAGCCCAGATCACCAGTCACAACCCTTTCTGTGCCCAGGTGCCAGCTGCACATGGAACAACAGTGCACTCTGGTGCATCACCCACATACACACCAGCTGCACGGTGCCGATTAAGGGTGCTCAGAGCTGCCGGCCACTTCACTGGCACTGCACAGACTCATGGAACACCCCAGCACCATGCAAGGTGTTTTGTATGCAAGCGCGCGCAGCAACACACATGCGCCCATGGCAGCATGGCAAGCGAGGGCAGACCAGATCAGGGGGCAGCTGATGAGCGAGCCATCAGCATACAGCACAGAAGAGCTGCTGGCACTACTGCTGCTGTGCCACACAGCTGGTCTGACATCCTGCTGTGCATCCGCACAGCACCCAGAGCACCATACCAGCGCAGGAATCACCCTTGTGCCGGGGGTTCGGGTTTGGATGTGTCAGACTCAGCCATGTTCCGTGCACAGGCACTGCAGCACACCACGCCTTGGGGGCCAATCAAACAAACACCTTACCTTATGGCAACCCACCTCCAAACCCCGGCTGACCAGCCTTTCCATTTCACAGCTGCTTGCTCGGGTACGTTTTGAGGCACATGGCACAGGCGGCATGAGGGCTTGCGCCCATCATGACACACGCCTGGGAGGATGTGTAGGTATCAGCCTTACAGACCGAGTGCCTCACAAAAAACCACTCCTTAAATGCCTTATCAGCCCTTGCGGGAGCTCTAAGACCAGGCAGCCTTCCACCAATGCATTTAGGACACCAGGGTGGAGGCGGTGGCGGACTCGTACTTCCTGCGAGGAACACAAAGGCAGGTGTAGGAAGGAGATAAGTGAAGGCACATGTCAGGCCTGGGCCCATGCAGACATGGACTGTGACTGCATACAGTACAACCACATTCCAGGCGCAGCAAGCACAACAGCGCGAGACCGACACACACCAGTTGGGGGGCAGCTTGCGCACGCGCTTGTAGTAGCGCGCCAGGCGGTGGATGCGGGACTCCACCAGAATCAGGCTGCGATCCAGAGTTTGCAGTTGACACAGCGGGTCAGCAGGTGGCCTTGCACCATGCCATGCAATTCCATGCACCCCCATGCAGGGTCAAAGACCTACCGGAACTTGCCGTCCTTGTCCTTGCGGTTGCGCTCCAGATGCTTGCGGATGGACACTGCGTGCGGACAGGAAGGCAGCAGTGCAAATGACTGGCCCGCTCCAAGACGGCTGACGACTGGACGGCCCCGCTGAACACAGGCCAGAAAACCCCTACTGCATGGACGTAGGCTAGCGGAGGCCCCGGACACGACGCTCCAGGCTCGCAGGCACTTATCTTCTTGATCAGGTGGTACAGGTCCTCAGGCAGCTCAGGAGCCAGGCCGTGGCCCTTCAGGATGCGCAGAACCTTGGAGCCGGTGATGGAGCGCACCTACACGCCGAAATGCAGTGCAGGTGAGAAGGGAACCTTGCATGAGCCGACATGGGCATGGCGCCACCACCATGCGGCACACACCGCAGGAACAGGTCTGATCGCCAACTAAAATGCCGCACCTGGGGGATGCCGCTCTGGTCACGCAGCAGCACGCCAATCTGGGAGGGGGTCATGCCCTTGCGCGCCAGCTTGCAGATGTTGTCGGTCACCTCAGATGAAGTGGCCTTGCACCAGCTGGGAGCAGAGCGCTTGTAAGGGAGGGCGGAAGAGCTGATGCCCTTGCCCTTGCTGTGCATACGACCCATGGCTGCTGAGTTTTGCTCAACAAACCCAACAGGGGATTTCCAAGAGGGCGAGAAACGATGGACCAACAGAGAAATAGGCTGCGGCCAGGAGTGAGCTGAGGCAATGACGTGAACGCAAACAAGTGCTGCCAGCTGGCCTGTGTATTGCAGTGTGTTAAGACATATCCTGCGTACGTCTGTACCCGTTCGACCGTCAAGGTCCATTCACATGGACAGGCACATACACCAGAGAACTTGGCTTAAGCACCACCATCAACGTCTTGCCAGATGATGTGCTGGATCAATCTTCCACGGCCAGGCTCAAGGCGCTGCACAGCATATGCCGCACAACACGCAAGGCGGCAGCGCGGCACAGCTGCAGCGGTGCACGCGCGCGCTCACTGCACTGCACTACAATGCACTGCCATGTATCACCTTGCGGTGTGCATCAGTGTGCAGAGCCAACTGCACAGTACTGAGCAGTAGTTCAGAGCAGACTGCACAGTACTGAGCAGTACTGCCAAGCTGCAGGTCCTTGACTAAGGGCACCTATGCCGGACGCGGCCGCATATGTGCGTGCAGCTTGCAGGACCAGGCAGTGTGTGAGGGGGTGGCACTGATGGTATCAGTGCATGGAGGTGTGTGGAAGGGGTAGATGAGGTGCGGTTCCTGGACATCCTGCGTGCAGGTGTTCGGTTGTAGACATACATTGTTGCGCACAAAGGCGCCATGTGCACAGTCCTGGCATAAAAATGCAACCAGCCGCAAAACACCACCGCACGGGCGCCACTTACCAGTGCAGGTGCCAACTGCCCAAAGTCCTAGCTACGGTATGACCTAAACATAAGCTAAACGCGGCACATCACAGCTTCCAGCCGCTCGCCAGATGTCAACTGCCAACTGCCTAGCCCCCTGCAGGTGTGGTCTGACGTCTGCACACGGTTGGCTAGACGTGCGTGCAGGGCACGGTGGTTGGTGAGGGTTTGTGTGATGCTTGCGCCAGGGAGAGGCCCCTGACCCCTTGCCCACCTGTCCAGGTGTTGGGTGCTGCAGCATGTTACATGTATGGTGTGATGACTGGTAGCGCTTGTGAATTTCTGGCGCACTTAGATCACACCCTCTCACTCTCACACTACCACAGCATTGCCACAAGGAGCAGCACCTCCAGGCCTTCACCCTTGGGGGGGGGGCAGCTCCCTTTGCCCCCTCCACTTCCTTATCTTAGCCCCAATTTCCACATGCCCACCTTGATCATGGTGTAGGCGACTCTCATCCAACCTCATCCTCGTGAGCACCTAACAGCGCGCCCTCGCCCACGGCTCTGACTCTTGTGAGAACATTGAGCCATCCCACGCATCGGATGCGCGCCCCCCCTGATCAGCCCTCCAAGTCGTCTGGACCTCAGATAAATGATCAACACCTGTTGTGGACTGTCAGGGGTCATGCGGTACAGCAGTACATGCCCACCCTGCTGCCTGGCAGTGCATTGTAGCACATCCAGCCACCCCGCGCATCGGATGTAACGCAGCCGGCACAAACAGCCCCAGCCCCTCAGCTGAGGCAGCTGCTATGTCTGCCACTGGCAGGTAT